>CAOJBJ011045776.1:0-11666 GCA_948291685.1 Euphorbia celastroides | reverse complement strand
AACAAAGAAAATGGTAATGTCTCATTTTCTACTCTTTTTCTCCCGACAGTTTTGTGAATTTTCATTTGCTGTCTCTGCAGATTGACGAGGCTGCTGATCGATACAGCTTTATGGCAAAAGTTTTAGGAGCCGTTCGGAGTGAATAAATAGTTTAAATCGACGCTGCTGCTTCACTTCAAGCTTAATACACAGAAAATTGACTTTGCTGCAACATCATTCATTTTCCAATTTATCTTTACTTCGGTTTTTCTGTTTTCGGGAACTGATATGATATAGGTTATGCACAGTCGGTGCTCATCAATCCTTTGAACAAAGAAAAGAAAGAAATTCAGTTTCAGCCTGTCTGTGTTATTCTACAGTCGAGCTCGAATATTGGCGAAACAAACAAAGTTAATGCCTCTGTAATTCGGGAATAATAAATCATAGCAGTTTGCTCGCCAATGGTTTATTCATCCAACAATTTGCAAAAACAGTTTATCAAAACAAGAAAGAGAGTTGCCCTAAAACGGTTACTAATTCATAATTTATACTTAATGAATAGATGATATTCTCTCACCAAAGTTAAACATCAACTTCTATTATTCAACATACGAGACTATAGCACTTTGTAGACCTCTCTTTACAGAGAGGATGCTATGCGATGAACGTCTACAAAACCCGAAAGCACCGCACGGTTTCTTTCTTTTACCTTCACTTGATATATGACCCTACACATTAAAAATACTTCTCTTGGTAAACATTACGGAGAAAAGCATAATATATAATAAATTGTTTATAAGAAATGGAAATTCTACCTCAAGCCGTCAAGCCACATTTCGGTCACCAAAGTTTCACCGGGATACACATGTAACAGGAACCGGCCTGATATGTTCTTTATGTTGGTTGCATCGCCTCTGCAAATGCGCTTGATGATCGCTCTAACTGCAAACCCGAGTGTGCATAGCCCGTGTAATATTGGCCGGGAGAATCTATAACGCGAGAAAATGAAACCCGATAAGAAACTTTCTTTCACTGATTTTTGGAGCATAGGTGTAGAATTGGAGCCAAAGCAAAACAAAAGAAATAGATAAAAGACATTACCCTGCAATTTGAGCCACTGTAGGATCTGAATGCAGAGGATTATAGTCACCAGAAAGCCTATACAACAATGCCTACAGAAAATAAATGAAACTTCACAATAAGTAACCTATATGGCATTCAAACCGATCAGTTAAGACTGTATACTCAGAAATTTAAAACCTCAAGAGATTGGGATTTCCTTTCGATGGCATAAAGCAGAGGAGACAACAAACATAGTTAAAAGCTTTTCATCCGAACATTAAAAGAGTTAAGTTCCTCCTATATGTCGACTTCGCACTAAATATTTACTATCACACACAGTTGTCAAGGATCTTGATTTATTAGAATTATAATATAATTACTCTCTATTTCCATGTTTCATATTCTAGTATTGGAAGTTATTGGATCTGTACTGCTTGCCTGAGATGGTTGAACGGAATCTTCAAAAACAGCAAAAGGTTGACTTTTGGGAATCTTAGCCACCGGGACTTGGTTGTTCGGGTAGTTAGAGTAAGAAAATGGCTTAGATGACTTTGAGAAGCCCCCGGCACCTCGAAGAAATGCAGTTAACCTGCACAGTACAAAAGATCAGAGCATTTGTATGAGATCATTTCCACAATAGCAACAAACCAGATATTTCAAGAATAGACTCACCTGTTCATGCATAATAGTTCACCAGTCTCTTTCAAATAGCTTTTTGTTTCGATCTCAAGAATGGCTGCTTTACCTGGATTATTTGCGGATATAATATCAGATTTTATTGTAAAAGTCTAGTTCTACATTTCAATATTTCATGCATATATACGACAAGATCTCTGTTTCACTTGGGTTCTCCTAACATACTCAGACCGGATAGAACTTTATGACGAAAGGGGTATACCACTACTCACGCTAATTCCGAATGTAAATTCAGAACAAAATTTAAGATTCTGATTTCCAATTATATTGCCATCAGCTTCCTGTTGAACTACATGCACAAAGAAACAAGATTTCCTTCTGAAGTTTGTCACAATTATGACTAAAATTAGGTTAGAATTGAGGGAGAAAGAGTAGAGAATAGAGAAGAACAGAAAAGAATAGAGAGGAGAAGAGAAGAAAAGAGGAGAGGAGAAGAGAGAAATTAGAGAGAAAGAGCTGAGGGAAAATCTTGTATATTCATATCATGCGTTTACAGCCTACATAGCAGTATTTATAACAAAATGAATGCCCTTATTCCACTTAACTCTCAATACCTGACAAAGTTTTAGCTAATGAATACATACCTTTGTCATGCAACCCAGCAAGGCTGACTTTGTTAATTAGCTACAGAAAAAGGAAAGAAGAATAAGAGCTGAAAATAACTTGGATGTATATTATCCAGTAGAATGGAAAAGAAAATAAACACCAATATATCAAGCCTACTTATGTACTGCATGATAATAACACTCACAGAAGCGTTTGAAGGTAATGGCTTGTAAATTTCTATATATTGCTGCCCATGCAACAGAAGGCGCGGATCAAATCTGAGACATTATTACATTTCACACATTAAAAAGCATTTTTGTTAAGTAAATTACTATAATGTGAAAGATGGAAACTGTATTAACAGCACTTCTTGAAGGAAAAAAATCCTTATTCGATCTCACTGGGAATTAAAGGAAAAAAAAACCTTAAAACTACTGAATGGAAATTATCACTTACTGCAATCCAGGAAGATTCAATCCATCTTCAATTGATCCAAGTGAAAACAGTGCAGAAAATGTTGGCAAGACCTGCAAATTAGCATTATATACGATGAAATTTCTAAAACAAATTCTTGACTTCTTACAGATTTCTGAAACTCTAAAAAGGTCAAGCTGAAAATCTCTATCAACTAAGCATCGCCAAAGGCCATCAAAATCGATCAGCAAAATAACCTCTAACTTGATGGTTTATTTACACAATCAACACTAAACTTCGACTTTATGCAAAATCAAAGCATAAACTAGGTAACAAGTACCTGGATATATCGCTGTCCATTTTCATGATACACAAATTTAAGCTCATCAGCATCAATAGCATCGCGACCACAAGCGCCCACGCCCAAGGCATAAATCGTAGCGTCTCTATTAACAAAAACAAAAAATCATAACATCAAATCGGAGAGAAATTGAGGAAAACTGAAAACCAAAAGCAGCGGTCTACCTTTCAGAGTAAGAATACGTCGTCTGCTTCAAAATCAGAGAGAGTCCGAAGTTAGAAAGACGAAAATCCAAGGAAAATGATAACTGCGAATAGAGAAAATCATCGAAACTAGAAAGCGATACCTCGGGATATTTGTGAGCTACAGCGCGAGCAGGATCGAATTGCGCCATTGGAAGGGGAGAAGAAACTTAGCTGAAGAGATCAGAAATGGAAATTGAAGTAGAGTTTGAGAGAATTGGGCGACGAAAATATATATGAAGTAATAGAGAGATTGGATAGCAATAGATGGAACGACTATCGAGGTAGAGTGCGTCATCGTCAACTATTAACACGGCGGTTGGTAAAAATTAGAAATTGGCTAGTCTACTCTTTATCTTATAAATAATGATTATGTAATTTGTGATTTGGTTTGGGGTAAAATTAAATAAAATATTCACTTTTGTAAAAAAAGTTTTGAGGTACATTTTTTGGTATTAGGAATTTTGAAATTTCAAAATTTTTGTGAATGAAGTGTTTTTAATATTAAATTATGTTAAAAAAATGAATAATTATATTCATTTTTATAAAAAATTTTGTTGAATGATAAGTAAACATACAACACACTACAAATAAATTTATAACTTTTTATTAATTTAAATATATATATGTTCTTATAAAAAAAAATATATGTATGTAAAGGTTTCGACAACGTAAAGGTTGCTTTACCTTGTTTTACTTATTAAATCAAAACGTCCACTTATCTCATGATGAAAGGCAATGAAAGTTTTACTTTCTCAAAACAAAGCGCCACTAATTATAATTTTATAAATTAAAATTATACTACACTTTATGTTCATAATTGAATTCGTTTTAAATGTGAATCTATGTATTCTTGTTTCACGTGTTAAAAAAAGGTTAAATACTCCATTAAGTCTATTAAGTTAGTATGAAGAGCCTAATATCACTCCCAATTTTAAGTAACACCGTTAGGTATTGAGGTTATTAGCCTTAGTTTACTATTTTGCCCTTTTGTGAAATAGGCTAAATATCTGTATCTATGAATGAATGAATAACCGAATTACTTTCTTCTACAAATCTCTCTCCTTCTTCTTCGATCTTCCTTCTCTCTCTATCTCCTATTCTTTCTCTTTTCTCTGATCTTTCTCGATAATTCCCCTTTCCTTCTATCCGATAATCAAATCAGGTTTCGTTGTGATCGGACAAAGAAAAATAGAAAAACGAAATATTTTAAAAATAAAACCAACCAGAAATTAGTTGATTTGTTTTTACCAACTTAAAAAGGGTAAGTGTCACTCATAAAAAATTATGATGACATGCGACATTTCGTCCCGAGCTTAAGAGAAAAAATGATGCATTTGATCAAAAGAAAACGTAGATACCTTATAGTAATATGGCCTTTTGCACCTCAAATGATAACATCATAACAATGAAGAGTCATCTCAACCCAGCTAAATAGTCGGGGTTAAAGTTTTTTTTCAATACAATTACCCCCATTGACCATTGGGTTACAATTTGAATGCTCATATGTCCAATTCAATTTAAATTGTCGCCAATCAACTTGTAAAGGAATATAGTACTAAACTGTTAGTCTAACAGAAGAAAAGCAAGCATGCAAGCACAATTTTATAGCCTTTCAATAGAACATCAGCTGACAAAAATGCAACACTACATAGTACAGAGGCACATAAACAAATCAACACATCACAAACAATGTATTCGATTCCAAATTCCAATGGCCACCAAAATAATACCAAACCTTGGGCAATGTGACTTAACGGTAAACAATGTATTCGATTCCAAATTCCAATGGCCACCAAAATAATACCAAACCTTGGGCAATGTGACTTAACGGTTAAATCTTGGTGCACTATTATAACAAAAGTCCTTGTAGAGGAAATAAAAACTCACATCCGATCTTCTCTCCTCCTCGGAGCACAAGTAATGATTTCATCGACTCGCAGAATCATCTCAGCAGCTTCAGTTGCAGAGAGTAGCACCGCTTGCTTCACCTTGAATGATTCACATATCCCTAGCTCCCTCATATCTCCCACCTTCAGCATTTTATACATTACAGAGATCAACAACTAAAAACCGACAAGAGGCTTTGCATAGCATAAACTTGCAAGTAAATTTCTTCACAAAATACTAATTTCCTGATATTCCTACACAGTTATACTTTAGCGAAAGCTAATCTGCTCTCTCTTAATCTATGTGAGCTGCTTAAGGCCAAAAGTTGACATTTATTTGGCTGCATAGAGTATCATAAACATTTTACTCAACTTTTGAATGCCAATGATCAATAATGAAGCATATATATAGGTTTCCATTCTATCAACTTTCTAGAGTATTCATGCATACATTCAATAATTACTTCGAAGAATTGAAGTTATGCAAAGAAAGTGCAACTATAGTAGGACAACCCTAAAATGCAAGTGCGCACGGTCAGCATCAGCAAGGGGCGGTTTCTTCAGAAATGAGACAGTACGGAATAGCAAATATACCGAAAGCACAAAATCGATAGTTGGTAATCCTTAATATTTTGGCCTCACCAATTTGACAAATCTCGGAGGCGAGACCACATGAAATTCAGCTGCTAGTGTGTTTTTACCAAAAATGGTACATAAAAGTTGATATTCACTTTTAACCATAATAGTTAGTAGGGCAAATATATATTTGTTTAAAAGCCACTTTTAAGTGACTGTTAGTTTTTAGTTGCAAAATTATAGTGCAGAAGGATAAAGCAGATGCATTGAACGATAATGTACTTACAGATCCAGAGATGACGTCAATGCCAGCAGTGCAACCCTCCTTCTGGTGCTCAGCTCTGAGCTGTGAGATCATTTCAGCACTGTCTAAGCCGGCATTATCAGCGATTGTTGTGGGGATTGCAATAAGCGCCCTTGAGAAAGCTTCGATAGCATGAGACTTTTTCCCGGGAGTTTCCCGGGCTAGTTGGTCCACATCTTTAGCCATCACCATCTCAGTCCATCCGCCTCCTAGTAAAACCCTGCTGTCGTTCACTGTCTGGGACAACACACACAAGGCATCGTGCAGGGATCTTTCTGCCTCGTCAAGCACATGATGGCTGTCATATATATAGACAGCTCAGAGAGTTTTGAATATGTGGAAACTTAATCATCAACATCAAGTAAAGAGGTATGTACAGATTGAGACATCCAGGATTTTGTGCATAAACTTGCTCAGATAAGCGATTGTAACAACAAACGTGCTATAGCGAAAGTATGGCACATTGCTAATAAGGCTGCGGAGAAACCCATCAAACTGAAACTCGGAATCAACATATTTATTTTCCTTTAATATAACAAAAACGAATGCTATCTGATGTGGGAAAGAAAATTCCAAATCAAATCGGAAAATGTTTAAGGCTAAAAGGTTCTAGTCATTATAGAGAACTAGGCAAGTAACATGAGATAAGAACAGTCCTGTCTATCATAAAATCTTCTTATCTCATAATATAGAAAAAATAAAGTGCACACCCGATGCGTGAGCTCCCAACCTAACCAGAAATATGGGGGAACACCAAACACAAACAGCCTCCCTCCTTTCATCACTTTAGGCTGTTTTTTAATCAAACTCCTAATACAAAGTATGCTATAGTCTCAAAAGGCAGTGGCACTCAAGAAAAAGCTAAAGGATTTCAACAAAACTTTGTTCTTTAAACAGATACAGCATAATAACAATAAAAAGCAAAGTTTTGATACCATACCTTGCACCTCTAAGTACAATAGTGCATGCTTGACCCAGCTCAACACCTGAGAAGTGGATCAATTTATCCTCTCCAATCATGATTTCCTCAATAAGCTTGCAGTGGCCAAGCTTAACTGACTCAGGATTATCAAATGTCGATGCATTTTTTCCACCAGTTACTAGAGCCAAGCGTTCAATTCCGTCAAAATCTGCATGCTCTATTGCAAGTATTCCAGCATTTGCAAAAAGTTCTTCCGGGAAATTGTAAATCAATTGTCTGTTCACAAAGCAGTTGATTCCATGGGCTATTATTTTATCAACCTTTTCTTTCATTTTGTTTTTCTCAGCTGCTTCAATATCAGCAACCTTAGACATTGAATCAACACGAACACGGGCACCATATATCTTCACTTTGTCAGTGTCCATGGCAGTATTAGCCACCAAAATTTTTGCGTTTTCTATGTGCTTTGGTTGTCCAACACCTATTTTCTTGTCAAGAATGAATCTGGAGCCAAAATTAGCACAGAAGTCATTTTCCTTATTATATCATCAGAAAAATGAATAACACAGATCTACAAGGGACTTAAGAAGTTAACAAAACAAAGAATAACCTAAACTTGAATATTGGCAAGTAGACTAAAAAACCAGGAAGTATATATGACATCCAATAAAAAAACCCTATCGTACTAAGTAAGTATAAATTCAAAGACTTACCCTTCATCTAAGAAGGAATCCTTCAGTGACCCCCCAGGCTTCTTGATGATTTGGATAGACTCCAAATTTGTGCTGCCCTGTGCATCCAATTAGCAAGATCATCAGTATTTAATAAGTCATAGAGGGGAAAGGGCATGTAACATTGTCAAGCGCATATCGAAACAAAGCAAGGCACAATAACTAGCAAGGGGAAAATGTTGTCATACATCCAGATATTATTTTATCACAATTACAAGCAAACGAAAAGAAATGCGAACTACTCAAACTCAATCTGTTGCAGCAAAAATTTTGAACTTAATTGTAACAATCCCACTAATAATGATAGTAACAACAACAAAAACAACAATAATAATGGTATTTCTACTACATTACACTATTAGACTAATTTATGGGAACCCATTGCTCACCCTCAGCCTCAAAACAGCATCCACAAATGCTCTTTATCCTGAGATAGAATTTTGGAACTTAAGGCCGTCATTGCGATTTTCATCAAGTCAGTCTCGAATCTCTCTGCATAACACACAATTATAAGCATCAGATAGGATGAACCCCAATAAGAGAACATAAATGCAAAAATTTTACTAGCTAAGCTAAGCTCATGCAATTTATAATATTAGCTTTAAAAAAACTATATTGTAACAAAAAGAAAGATGGCATAAACTTATGTATCACTTCAGATTAACTCAAAAAAAGAACAAAGCCATGAAACCAAAAAGAACTATTTTCTTGAGGGACTCAGACCTTCATTCTCTTTGTTATCAACAACTTTCTGCAACAAGGCATTGCGAGCACATTCTGCTGCCATCCGAAAACCTGACAGTCAAACACAAACTCTTCTAATGTATATAGTAATACATGCAAAGTTTTACTACTATTAAGCAGGGCCAAATATTTCGCAAATGAAAACACTATAATAACAAAGAAGGAAGACAAGAAAACTGCTAATGATTATAATGTCTTAGGTTAGCATCAGACAGGGAGAGAAACATAGGTCCGTAAACTTTGGCCTTCATATCCAGCAAAACCATAAATCAGCAGAGGACCTTCTAACTGCTACCATCCTTTTCTTAAAACAAATTTCAACAACGTGGAAAAATAACTTAAAACATTTCTTTCTGGCATTAACACAATAAAACATCACAAGACCAAAGCATTGTCCTTGCACCCTTTTATGCAAAATGATTGAAAGCCCAATACTCAAACTCTGGTTTTGTCAGCCGTACTAAAATAGTGATAGATTCAACACCTATACAACGAGTGCATGTAAAAACACAGCATGAAAGAAGAGAAAAGCAAATAGAAAAATAATACATGGAAAAGAGAAAGTGAGAGCGTAGGAAAGAAAGAAGCGGAAGTAATAGAAATGGAGTTTAAAGTTCACAACAAACCATCAATTATTGTCATGGGATGAATTTTTGCAGCCACCAGCTTTTCTGCCTCCCTTAAAAGTTCTCCAGCCAAAACCACAACTGAAGTTGTTCCATCACCGACTTCATCATCTTGAACTTTTGAAATATCTAAATCATGAATACAAATTATAAATCAAGTTAAGATCCCCATCAAATAAAACATGTAATATATATTCATTGATGAAATGTAACATATAGTGGCACTGATAACTGCATTAATTATACAAGGGCTAAGATCCAAGTGTTTATATTTGACTATATTTCTCCAGCCTATACACCAATAAGCAACTTATCACATAATTCAAATGGTTTGTGAGGATCTTTGTCAACTAAATCAGAATCTTTCCAACAAAGAACAAGTTCTAAGTAACTGACAGATTTGAGTACTCCGCCAGATAAAGATTTTCATAATGACTCAATTCATATCAGATCATGAGAAGAATCTACAAGGATACAGGAAAAAACGAGTATCAACAAAAAGAATACCAACTAGAACTTTAGCAGCTGGATTGTCAATGTGAAGAGACTTCAAGATAGTGGCCCCATCATTTGTCACAGTAACTTCACGTCCCCTGCCCGTTGACTGCAAAATTTTGTCCTGCGCATCCAATGGAGAGACAATCAGGCGACATATTAGCCTGTGAGACAAATATTATCAGCCCTTGCTTCCTGTTGGCAATTAACGACCAAATGCTCACCATTCCCTCAGGCCCTAAAGTTGTTTTGACCAAGTCAGCAATCGCCATTGCAACAACAAATGACGCCTGTGGAAAACGAAATGACAATGCTATAAACATAATCCACTAAACCAAATGCATGAAAAATTTGAACAGAATGCAGCTATACAAATAGTAAGATATGCATTCCAGAAAACCAAAGGCAATTAAAACCAACACATACTTGGATGACAGAGCAACAACATATTCTAAGCAAGCTTTGTATCTCAATAGGAATCATTAAGCACACTAATCAAAAGGCAACATACTAACCATTCTGGCACGCTCTCCTTTCTCTTCACTGGCTTCATCTTTCAGAATTTTCTCAATCTATCAATCAAAACAGAAACTACTAAGTATAAAACAAAAATTTCACCGGCAAAATCAACTTTCCAAAAGAGAAGAGAGACTACCGCCATCAGATAATGCAAACGATGAACACCACTTACGCGCACAAAATTAGAATCTAGAAATCACCAAAACAAAATATTATCAATACCGCCATCAAAACTGACACAAACGATATAACGCTATGTTTATCGGAAACTAAGCATTCAGTAAGCTGAGCAAAACGTTGAAAGTTCTCCATAAGTAGCAAGCCGCATTCGTTTACCCGAGAACCGGTAAGAACTAGAGAAGAAGAGAAGACGACACTAGAATAGTGTATGAAGGACTTAGATAGTAAGAAACATGACGAAGTGAAGAACTCAACACTAGAAATGAAAGAAAATAGCTAGTGAAGAATACCTTGAGAGAAAGTGAAGCGAGTTTTTGAGAGTTAGATCCCGCCGAAAAATGAGCACCTGGGCTAGGGCGTTCTATTTATGCTTGAAGAACTACAGTATTGTAGACCTGTTCATCGTGCCGGCGGTTTGACCGGGCTTGGTCAGGCTTCGCCTAAGTTCATATTTAAAATTTCGGATCCGGGTTGGGCTTAGGCTGGATTTGTGAAGTTAAATCTAAGTCCGGTCCAAGACCCGTTAATAATTTTATATTATTTTATTTTATTGTTAAATAAATTATAAAAAATAAAATTTTATATAAATTTTACATTTAAATATATAGTATAGTAAAATTCTTAAAAGTATAGTTAATAATTTAGTAAATTAATATTAAAATTAACATATAAACTATTAAACATAACATAAAAATATAAAATAAATATATTTTTTATTCGTAGATCCGGACTTGAGTATTTATACAAAAACTAAGCTCGGCCCATATAATTTTGGGCTTTTGCGGACTCAGACTCGAGCCGGCTTTATATTAAAAGGCTTACCCAAGCCCGTCCATTTTAAGCAGCCTCGGACCAAGCTGGATGGATAGTCCGGCCCGTGAACACCTCTACAGTATTTGTATGGCTTCGCTAAATTATTTAATTTAATTTATTACTTATTTATTACGTTTCAATTCAGCTCAATTCTACTGCTACTTATTCAATCAAAATGAACATAGTTTAAATAACTTTCTTCCATTTCAAATGAAATTTAGTAAGTTGTGTAAACATGCAGGGTCTGGTTGGGACTACTTTTCCAAGTTGCTTTTTCAAACTGCTTTTCCTAAAAGCTACATTTTGAAGTTTTTCCTATAAGCAGCAAATTATAGTTTTAAGGCCATCTCCAACCTCACACCCTCTTTTTTACACCAAATTCTACTTTCCTCTATAATTTGGTGTTGCTACAGTGTTTCCTTCTCCAACCATTTACTCCAAAATTTTCCTCCAAACTATAATATTATTATTTTATTACTTTCCACCTAACCTTTTATTGTTATTATATTCCCTTATATATATTTGTTTTATGAAATTATTTTATTGTTTTATGTTAAATCCAATGTAAGGTCATTTTAAATGTTTTTGTTATCATAATATAAAATTAGATATAAACAAGTCTAAATT
>CAOJBJ011045443.1:0-10208 GCA_948291685.1 Euphorbia celastroides | reverse complement strand
CACTATCTTGTAATGTATTTGTTCTCTTTCATGAGTAGAGAATCAGATGTGGTGCATCTTTAGGATAACTAGAGACTTCTCACGGATTCGTCAATTTCTACGGAGTTAATCTCTTTGAAGCTCTTCATAATCCAGAGTTGTGTAGAGTCTAGATCTTCAGCCGTTTGTCTTCTTGAGCTTGGTAGATCTTGGTCTTTCATCAAGATTGATTTAATCCGATTTGTGCATGTTTCGGATCTTCAACCTTTGGCTTCTCCTATTATGTTCACACCAGGACCTTCATTATCTTTAGACCTTTCCTAAGCGTATTAGTTTGCTTAGGATCACTCATCTTTGTAATTGCCATTTGAGATTGTTCTTCAAGATCTGGTACCATATTGAGTTCGGATCTTCAACCCTTGCCACTTAGAGTTGAGGTGAGTTTAGGTCGTTAGTGAAGATTGTTTGATCCGGAGTTGTGATGGTTCCGGATCCTTGAGCTTTGACTTTCGGAGTTGTATAGGCCTTAAAGTTTTACCTAATAGTCTGCTCCTAATCTTCTGCTGCTTGAAATTACTCACATCATTGCTTATGATGCTTTTACTTTTCTCGTGTAGCAGCTTTCTCTTTCCTCCAGACAGTTAAGATAATTGAGGCCATCGAGTTGATCTTTGTATATCTCTTTCTTGAATCCTTTAAAGTTCAGAGACTGTTGTTCTCTTATCTTGGCTTGTAATCCTGAAGACTTGATTTCTTGCCACTTCTGTTCTTGAATCATTGGAGTGAGTCCTAATCCTTGATTTCTTCTTTTGTGTAGAATCTCAGTCTTCTAGGTTAGTTCGAAATCATAATCTCCTTGATATGGATTTTGAACATCTTACCCTTACTCCTCTAACTTGAGTATTTGTTGTATCCAAGTCTACTCCACTTGATTCTTTTGGTTTTCTTCTTCCGGAACTTACTCTTATCCTTGATCCTTCAGTAAGTAGGATAGTTTGCTTAGATATGAACTTCGGATCCTCAGATTCCCTTTTCTGATTCGGATCTCTTAAGTTCATTACTAATTCCGGAACTCCGTCTTTGTCCTTATATGTGAGCGTGTGATTCTTGGTGTTCTGATCAGGACGTCATTCTTTTTCTCATCTTTACAGATTTGTTTCCTTCAAACCCTTGGAGAGTTCATTCCTTGTCATTCCTACTATAAACCAGAATAACTCCAACAAAAACAAAAAGTGAAAAATTAGCCGTCGAAGAACAAAAAAGGGTAAACGAAAGCAGGGGAAAAAACAACATACTTGATGGAAAATTTCAGGGATCTCAACCGAAGCACTCTTCTGTTCAAACCCACACCGATTCATTTTCCAGGAGGAATGCGTTGTCGTTTAGATCTCCTTCAACGATGCAGATCTTATGACGCTGCAAGAGCTTCTACCGATCTCGTTTCAGTTACGGATTGTTGTAGTAGTTGAAGTTGTCCAATCCGAGAACTCCATCGCCGCGCTTCTTGAGAGCTAAGGAGGAGTGAGATCCGACGAATTTGGCGACGCCGGTGACCAAAACAGAGACTCCGTTGGGGCGGACCTACTTTTCCAAGTCGGAGCCGCCAACGGAGATGAAGAAGGAGGTGGAGAGGCCCTTTTTCCCACTAGGCGCAGTGAGGGATGCAAAGTTGACGGCGAAGTGTTGAGAGGAGAATGGGAAAAGAATTAGGGCTTTTTGTACAAGGGAGTTCAAAGTCACGTGTATATCACGTGATCATTATTACTATTTTTTTTTAATATTATAATCTGCCACGGAATATTAATTCTCTTGCAAATTCCGTTGCGATTTTCCCCATCAAAATTTCACGCTAACTCTCTTGCAACGGTAACTCAAAACACTTGCAATTTCCCTTGCAATTGGAGTGAGAATTTTAATTTTTACAATTTTGCAAGGGAAATCGTTTTCCGTCACAAATTCCGTTGCAATGTGCTTAATCTGCAACGGAATATTTGCCCTTGCAAGAATTCCGTTGCAGATCCGCTGTTTTCTTGTAGTGACAGCTTATTTTTCATTTCTCTCTTCCACTATTTAATCTCTCTTCCGTATCTGCTTATTTCTATCTCCTAATTGTACAACATTTATCGAAAACAAGAGATGGAATATTAATGGAGGTTCCATTCGATTTTGCCTCAAAGAAATATTATATATCAGCAGGTTAGTCAAACGCATCAATTGCTTCCTTATGTTGGCAAAAAAAGTCACATGCCATCTCAACATTTCAACTTGGACACATAACTCTCCCAAGTTAACAATTGTGGAAATATAAATCCCTCAAGTTGATAAGAGTGGAAACATAACTCCCCCAAATTGGTAAAAGTAGACACATAACTTCCTTCAGTAAAATAGTGTCACGCCAGCTCGGAGAAGTTAAATTGTACCTTCTTATTAACGTGGGAGAGTTATGTATCCAACCACAAACTTTGGAGTGATAACTGACTTTTTTTACCAACTTGAGAGAGTAATTGATGCATTTGTCCTCACAGGTTTAATTACTCGATTAGGGAGAAAGGTAGAAGTAGCCATGTTTATTTTATTTTTCTTATATAAGTCATATACGAAAATGACGCCGTTTCGGTCTAGTGGATTAAAATGATACGACATCGTTGCACCTTTATTTCAAAAGAAAACTAGTAGTAAAACTCGCTAACTCAACTGAGCTTTGAAATCGATGCAAAAGCAGTAGATTAGGGATTGGGTATTTCCGGCAACTAGTGGTCGAGCTTATCAGTACCGGTGTTTGTTTCCGGCGCCGTCGTATCACGTCAAACTTCTTGCCGGCTCTCCGTTCCTAATTTTACATCAGTAGTACAAGATAACTAGGTATATTCCTAAACTTCCAATCTCAAGTGATTATTTTCTTGTTCAATATTTTCGTGTTTCAAACAAAATGGGAATGAACTGAAGGATATTGTTTGTGCATTGTTGGTTATATTATATGTGGGTTGAGTCTTTAGAAACAAATGCACATATATTACGTATGGACCCTCATACTTTTCGAAATGTGTCTCAATTCTTCGAGTGAGGTGCCTTTTGATGGATAATCAATATAGTGTTGTTGAAGAACAAGTAGCCAAATTTCTTCATATTTTAGGAAGTGATGGTCGTAACCGCAATATGTATTTTATTTTCATCGATCTGGAGAAACAGGAGCCTGTCATTTTCATCAAGTTCTTAGAGCAGTCATAGTTCTTGAGGATTTATTTGATAGGTTTTTCAATTTGGGAATGAACACCTATTTTAATCTGTTTAGGGCAATTGACATTCAGTTGGCAGTAAATTTATAAAGATAAGCTTATTTCATATTTAATTGAAGTCCAAGTGGATCTTATGGCTTCGGTGGACGACAAATTGGCTTCCCGGCGGCGCCCAACGGTCACCAACTGCTTCGACGAACTCTGGTTCTGCTACTGTACTATTCTCTTCCTTGTTTTCTCTCCATTAACAATTGCTTATTTCCTATTGGATTTCTCGCTCGTGTCTTTATCATCGATTTACAGCTAAATTTTGATTAAGTTATATGGATATTCCTGTCACTGTGAGAAGCTCCAGTGCATCAGATGCAGCAGTATTATCGGAATGGAATTCTTGATGACTGTAGAGGGAAATGGAGCGCTTTGATGGATGCTTTATTTCTCAAGACCAAAAGAGCATCCGAAGTGAAGGTACCCTTTTACAAGTACTCATGCTTTATTTTTGAGCTTTTACAGCGTTAGTAATATCAGGTTTAAAGTAATTGGGAAATGCCAGTGTTAGGCTATGTTAATTTTGGAAACTTGAATTTGCTTAAGAATTGTTTGTGTTAGTTTTGTTATTATTGCCCATCTGAATATTGTATAAGTTGCTTAATCTTGTTTTGGATGACTCAAAATTTTGAAACCTTTGCTGAGGGGTTTTGGCATGATTACTGAGTTGCTGACTGGGATTTTGATAGTGATTCCGGAAAATGAACTTTTGACTTTTTGTAGAATAACATGGATGCACGCTGTGCTTCATTAGCGAACTGGAAGTGCTATTTGCTTCAATAGAATTCTGAATTCATTATGTTTTTCTTTATTGTGGAAAGCTCTGGTGAAGAACTTAGTCTTATCTCTTAGATTACCTCTTCGGGTTTCAAAGTTGAATATATGGTCTCTAACCAGAAAATAATGTTAAGGCTAGCTTTCAGACTTCAGAGAAATCGAATTTGACGTGCCCCTGAAAGACAAAATGGAAACCCATGAAAGCTGGGGGGATTGGAAAAACTAGGTAGAAGTCATAGCTCACAATTTAGGTTCAAAGCAATAGTCCTCAAACTTGCATGAATATTTCACCGTGGTCCTATACTTCCAATTTGTTTTAGAGACGTTGCTTGTGATAATTTTGAGAATGTGAGAATAGGATAATTGTATTTCTCTGTAGTATGGGTATTTATACAAGAAAAATTCCTATACAAAAGGAAACAAATGGAGGCATTGATTATACAATTGAATGCTGATCAGTTGTTTTCCTAATAGGCCACAATCTCTTGCTTTAAGCCTTGATATATGCGATATTCAACAGCTTGTTGAGCACATTTGCTCTAAAACCAAATCTAACCAGGATGCTGTTTTATCCGCATATGTAAGCTTGATATGTAATTCCCTGGCTTTTAGATGACACATCTTGAGAAGTTTGCTGTGTGAATTTCCATATCAAGCCATTGTTGTCTCCTTTATAATAAAAATTAGTTTGTAAACAAGGGAACCCATTATCTCAAGCTTACTAATGATTTTTACACCGTCTTTTTTTTTTTCACTTTTAACTTAAATATGAAATTATTTAACTAACTTGAAACATTGATGGTTCCATGGCCTGGCCATATGATGTGAACACCACTTAACTCTCTAAAGCTTCACTATCATTCTGGCAAGAAAATGGTCAATTGAAACTGGAATCGTCAATGCAATGCAATCAAATATGCACAGTTTTATTGACATAAGTCGAACTTTTAGAATTGTAATGAAACATTAGTACAAGTTCTGAACAGTCTGTGCATAGGATAGGCTTATTTTACTGGATAAAGATATGAAGGATCATATGATATCAGTTGAAAGTATAGGGGATCAGGTATACGACGACGGGCTTATTTTATTGGCTATTTTATTTCACATAGCCTCATGATTTGATCTTTTCTTAAGTTACTTGATTCGGGGTTCGAGTAATATATGTGAAATATACATTCAAGTAGATTTTTCGAGTACACACTTGACATTTGTTAAAACAGTGTGATGGGTTCCAAATGCAGGAAATTCTGGAAGCTCGTAATAAAGCGAGAACTCATATTTGGACTTTCAGGACCTCAGAAGAAGCAGCTGCAAATTGGAGAAAGCTCTATGGACATTTAGATGATAAGGAGTAAGAATTCTGATAGAGAACGTGCACAATGGAACAAGGCAGTTCAGCAGTTTTAGAATAGTTAATAATTAGGCAATTAAGTAGCAGTTAATAGGCAGATTTAGGATGATTAATTATAAAAGAGGTTCAACGTAGGTAGAGGGGGGAATCAAAATTTATAGTTGTAACCGGCTCTCATTCAGAGAGGTTATCAATCCTGTGGCTCTCAATCGAGAGAGGGAGATTATTCTTGCGGGGCTTTCAAGCCTTTGTTTCCTTATTTTAGTATCAGTTCTTCTTTATTATTAACCGAATTTGTGTTTTCCTTTGTATCTCTGTTATTTTCTCTATTAATTGGCACTGTCTGTGGGAAACCTCGTTTGGTCAAAGTGCAAACATGCCAACAATCCAAAACCGTTTGTCAAAGTGCATCCACTTTTCAAGAGGCAAATGTCAATTCCTTACACTCGACAATTGAAGCTTTGCAGAACATTATAACCCAATTGCAGCGCTCGGTGGAACATTTGGATTCTATAGTCAAGAGGATGGATGTTAGGTACCAAAAAACATTTGGATTCTATAGTCGAGAGGATGGATGTTAGGTACCAAAAAAGGTTTAAAAAAGGTTTGGGAATACAGCCCATTTACGACAAAGAGGAAGATGAAGGAGAGCCAGTAAACCCATTTACTACCTTCAACACTTTAGAAAACATGTCAAACCCACACCAACAACTCAACCCATTGTTAAACCAGTTCAAAGATACCAAAGTTTCTCTTCCTAAAGTAAAATTCCTCATTTTCAGCCTGGTTAGCTCAAGCTGAGTTCTGGATCCATAATATATCGCCCCCGCTATGAAGATTACCCTTGCTCAGATGTTTATGTCAAGGCAAATGTCTCACACGAAGAAAATCATACAACCAATGCAACTAAAGTTGCACAAGATGCAATTTGTTACTCGTGTCAGTTTCTTGGCTTTCATATTGAGGAAATTGAATTTTCTGTAGGGGTAAAGAAGTGTTAATTATGTAAATAATATTTGAAGGAATTAGATTATATAAATAAGTTTTTTCTGTGATTATATTGTGTAAATAATTTACCAAAATCATATATTAACACAATTTCCCTTTATTATATCTAGCTTCTAAAACATAAACATACAAATTGGAAAAAAGATAAAATATAAGTTTTTGTTAAAAAATAATAATACTAGGAATATTAATCAATTTAACATTCTTTTACAGATTATAAATTAAACACACTCTTTCGAAGATTTTTGTCACTTTAAAATAACTTTTTTAATATATATCTAAAGTTTAATGTATTCTTACAACCGAAAAATTACAATGAAATCTCTGTAAATGCATATGTTAGAACAGAAAAAAAGTTCATTTATGAGATTATTAATTTATTGATAAATACATAAAATTATAAGGTATATTTTTACAAAAATAAATTTTAGAGGTGGTTTTGAAAAAATGTGAAATTTTCTATTATGTTTTTCAAGTTTTTTTTTTAAAAAATCAAAATTAAAAAGCAGAGCGTTTTTAAGAAAGATAGGAGGGAGTAATAAAACTCACTCGTAGAACCGTTTCAAATTCTGAATCGATGCAAAAGGGTTAGGGATTGGGAATTTCCAGCTAATCGTGGTGGAACTAATCAGTATCGGCATTTCTTTCCGGCGCCGTCGTATCACGTCAGCCTTCTTGCCGACCCCGTCTCCATTCGCAATTTTCTATCAGTAGTGCAAGATAACTAGGTCAATTCTTAAACTTCCAATCACTTTCTTGTTCAAACAAAATGGGAATGAACCGAAGGATATTTTTTGTGCATTGTTCGCTATATATGCGGGTTGAATTAGGTTGTACTGTTGAGTTACTATCTCTATATGATTTGTAATGTGAATTGGTTTTGACATTGTTAGTTTTTAATCTAAATCAAATGTTAGATACATTGGCTTTTCTAGGATTTTTTATTTGGGTTTCAGTCGTCCGGATTTTTTCCTGATGTTAATTCTTCGTGTAGATTAATATCCTGCTAAGTGCGATGAAATTGGTAACTTCTTTGTATCTTTTATGTTGTTAATTGAAAACTAGTGTGCTGCTTGCTTTTCCTGTTCTTATTGCCCAATTAGCTTGAATTCCTTTTTTCTACTGTCCAATCATTAATTTGCAATGCTTAGCCTTGATTAAAATCAAATAGGATGGAATTTCTTTTTGCAATTGAAGGTTTATTTATGCTAGTACTCTTTGGTCCTTTGGTTCCAAAAATGTGGAACATTTTCTGTGTTCATGATCTGATTTGTCTTTTTGATATCTTTTCTCCCCACAGATGGATGGCAAACTTAAACTTTCGCCTAATTTAGGTTATCTAGACGACAATGATGATGTGAAGTATGTCTCTAAGCTTAGTACAATCCTTGTTGCAACAATTCAAGAAGCTAAGGACCGTATTTCTCAGATAGAGTATATCTTTTGCTCTCAGCTTTTCTCACATTTCCAGTCAAAATCTAAAAGCTTGCACAAAATTTACTTGGAAGCGAAAAAGGAGGCTGAGAATTCATGGAAAGAGAAGGAGAAGGATCTTCTTCTTCAGATTGATAAGCTTCAACTTCAAAATCAAGAATCCTTTGAAGAAATCCGGTGTTTGAAGCTTGAAAAGGAAAAGGCTTGGGGAGATCTGGATGAGAAGATAAATCCTCTGCTAAGGAAAGAAATGATTCAACAAGAAAGAATTGAAAAGCTAGAAAACGAGGTCAGGAACAAGTCCAAGGAAGTTGATGAAGGTTTGGAGTTGCACAAGAAGTTACTCCAATTGGTTCAATCGAATTCCTATATGATAGTGGACAAAACAAAACAGCTTAAAGAGCAGGAAGAGAAAACGAATGAATTGCTTGCTCAGGTGAAGAAATTGGAACAGAAAAATGAAGAGCTTGAAGCAGAGGTCAGGAAAAAGACCGAAATGGTAGCTGAAAACGAAGAATTGGCTCAAAACTTGCACATGAAAGTAGAGTCTTTTACAGCGGCATTAACAAAGAATGGAGAATCAGTGGCCCAGCATGAAAAAGAGAAGAAAGAACTTGTTGAAAAGTTGGAAGTTTTGGAGTCTAATATTTGTGTTCTGCAGGATAAGGTTAGAAAGAAGAGTGAAGAATATGAAGAAATAAAAGTGGTGAAAGAACAGCTGCTTCAACAGATTGATGTGAATAACAAGAAAATCGTAAAGCTGAAAGAGCAGTTGGAGGAAACTGATAGTGGGAGAAAAATGCTGCTGCAGAAATCAAGTGGTTTAGAGGAGAAGCTGAACGAGCTACAGTGTAATTTGAGCAGGAGCAATACAGTAGCAGGAAAGGATTCGTATGAAACTTTACTTCAGAAAATTCAGTTGAAAGACTCTCAGTTACAGTCATTGAAGGAGAAGACAAAACAAACTACTGGTGCATACAAAAGACTCAAATCTCAGTACAACTTTCTCTGCAACAAATTTGGCCTGACTGAAGAAAATATGCTGCTTCCGGTCAAGTTAGAAGATGAAAGTGTATCTTTAACACATCACCAAAACCCAGAGACTGCTCCTGGTATCTTAGTTATCCTTACCTTTCGTATTGATTTATGGGTATTTGAATAACAAAACCTTACATTTTACTAGAAGAAAAAATAGAGAGATGTGTATATGTGATTCTATATGATTTGCTACTCATTATGATGTATCTTTTGATACATGTGGAGAAAATCCATAGAATAGCAGCCCAAAAAGTGTCAGGTTTGGGAAGATTGTACCGAATTTACCCCATTCAATTTTTAAAATGTTGTAAACATGTAGGAGAGAAATGAACGAATATCTGAAATGGACTGCTTGTCAAAATAGGGGACATATAAGGGGACAAAATGGTTGGAATTTTTATTTTAAGTTTGTGTATCAGAACTTGAGTCTAACTTGGTGTTTGTAATTTTGTTTGTCCTGGATATGTTAATTTGTGGGTAGACCAGGGCCTATGATCGAATTTGGAATGGAGCCTACAGAGACATATTTTAAAGCTTAACTTAGATGAAACTAGTGTTTTCTCTTAACAAAATCAATTTCTTTGTTGTGCTTCTACAGGTCCATGCAAGATAAAAAAGGTTAAGATCGAGAGTGAAGCCAATGATCGAGTGGAGGACAATCAAGTAGCCAAATCAACTCCAATGTCAAGCTTCCACTCTCCTATTTCCAATCACACTGCATCAAAATGCCCTCCTAAAGCAAAGTCAGTTCCAGTAATCAGCAAAAAGAGGCCAGCTTCTCGTTGGGTGGACACAAGGTCTCTTTGCAGAGATGGGCCCGATCCTCACGATGATTTCCTCAATACCCCCCTTGAGAACCTCAGAGCAGCAGCAAATAAAGCCACAAATGAGAAAGACGCACGCCCCGATAGTTCAGATGATGAAACACAAGACATGGGTGCCCCAAACCCGGGAAACCAACAGCTGGAGCCACCAATAGCAGCTCAAAAGGAGTTCAAATATGTTGAACCGGTGAGGAAAAAAGCTGAGCGGGAGAATTTGAAAGGAGTTGAATGCAAGCAGTGCAAGAAATTCTATGATGCAGTTCTTCCTAATGAAGGAAACCGAGGTGAGCAGAACTTGCGCTGTGAGCATCATGAGGGGGTTTCAAGGCATCGGTATAAGTATGCCCCTCCTATGACCCCTGAAGGGTTTTGGAACATCGGGTTTGAATCTGAAATGTAACTTTCTGGCTCATCAAAGTACGTCTTTCTGCTTCAAAGTTGAGATTTTTTACTAATGAATATCGGCATCTTATGATTTAGCTACTCATTGTAATTGTTCAAACATTTAAC
>CAOJBJ011045113.1:0-10859 GCA_948291685.1 Euphorbia celastroides | reverse complement strand
ACTTCTCTCTTCTTCCCTGAGAGAAGAAGCCTCGATCTTCGCCTCTATCTCTTCCATCTTCTCTCTCCTCCTGCACAACTTCTCTGACTCCAGCTGCAACTCCACCCTGTTAAGCCTCCACGCCGCCTCCTTCTTATGCTCAGCCCAGGCTCGATGCCCTTCTTCCACCTCTCTGCAACAGTCCATCAACTCGGTCCATGTTCCATGGGCCGGCACATTATCGGGTCCTCTTTCAGGCTGCAGCCAAGGGATTGGAGGAGGAGCGGTGGCTGCAACTATGGATGGTGAGAGGCTTAGTGTCACAGATGGATTGGAAGAATTAAGCCATGGGGGTATCACCGGTGGGTCAAAGCCTCCATTTGAAGCGGCCATCACAAATGCAGGATTTGAACGCTCTTTCACTAGCTTTTCTGCAAATGTCTCTAAAATTCGTTCGTATTTTCCCTTGTCAATCGGATCCACTGTCTTCTTGTTTTCCTTCTGTTTTCTCTGTTGCTTCTCCTTGAACACTTCCCACCACTTGCCAAGTCTCTTGGCAGTTCGGCCTGGAACTTCTGCTGCGATTTTCTTCCACTTGTTACCGTATTTGGCCTGGAGTCGAATAACAAGGTGCTGCTCTTCCTCTGTGAGGGATCCTTTCTTGATACCGGGCTTGAGGTAGTTTTTCCACCTCTCTAAGCAAGATTTGGCGTCTCTGTTGAGGGGTGTGTTCATGCGCTGGGACACGAGGTTCCATTCTCTTGGTCCATATTGCTTCACATATGCACGAAGTAAAGCGTCCTCTTCAGCTCTCCAGCGCTGCCTCTCCTTCATTTCGAGCTATAAGTGCCACTTCCCATCGCCTTGAACTCTTCATATGTCTGAACAAGAAAAAGGAAGCGGAATTGGGATGCCCGAAAGCATGTAGAACAAGTTGTATAAAACTGACAGATGGTAAAAGAATTAACTCAGTTGTTTGCATATCAAAGCATAGAAAAAAATTGCATGAACATGTTGAATAGTACATCAATGAATAAGTTAGATTTGTGCATCTAATAAGTCAGGCAATCATTTCACTTTTATCCAGGGAGTATAAATTATCTAATAGATTTACCTAGTCACACACAGAGAACCGAAATCCAGAAAAAAATTGGGAACATTCGATTAAGCAATAAGAACGGGTGTCCAGGTTTTCAGCACAATGAGAGAAACAATGACGAGCAAAACTAAACAGGCAATATTGAAGTAGACCGAACATTAAAACAACAGAATGAGACCACACAAGAAAAGGACATCACAGAATTAATAATATACACCTCACTCAATATCTGCAACTACTGGTACAACTTTGCATTGATTATCCATACTCCCACAAGTACGCAGTGTGCATTGCTCTAACAAAAATAATTCACATAATGGGCAAATTAAATGATGGGAGACGAAAAGGAATAATAGACATTATTGGAGCAATGCAATGAATGCATATGAAATGCAAAACATAAAAAAACCAAAATTGTCAATATCAGCAATACACCGAATTGAAGTTCCATGTGCCTAATACTCCAAAATCATAGCCCAAAATATAACAATATCATATACATAAGATAAATAGGTCATTCTCTTTGACCCAATAGCATACTTCTGTGATCTAAACTTAACAATTGATGGGTGTCTGATTGCGAGCAAATCATAAAGGTATTCAAAGGAAATGATACTGTCGCATACAAGACTCTCACAGGCCCACAGTTAAGTAGAACACTGATGGTCAACTCAAAATTGATAATGAGGATATGAAGGTTCTTTTGTTGTTAAGTGAACTCACCCAGTTACGACCAATTATATTAGGAAGAATCAAGACTATGGTCAAATTTGACGTAGAAAGAAAAATCAAAGATACACTAATAAATAGAAAAGGACAATTTGTGGGGTCAATATAATTTCGATTAACAGGAGTTGATTAAATAGTCAAAATAATTAGTTGAAAGAGGAGCCATCAACAGGAAGCAAATTGAACAGTGCACATCAGCTAAATCAAAGAAGATAATAAAGTACTTTTTTATATGGTAAATTGCTTAAATCGATGGCAGAACAAGCATAAAATAAACAATCACCGGAAAGAATATTGAAATATCCGAGGATGCAACTATCTCTGGGAAAATTTCCATGAATGATGGGCGAATGAATAACGGAATCAATGATATGAAACAATAGCTTAATGGTACCAGATTCTTGTTCAGATTTGCCGAAATTAGGGGGAAATGGAAAGCGCGAGAGTAAATACAAAATTGCATTCTAGATTAGAAATTCAAGTGAAGAAAACGGTTACTCACATGCTTTCATCAAGTCGTCAAAGCGAGATTCTTCTTCGACGCACCCGCAACTAGAGAATTCAAGCAACAGAAAGAAAGAAACCAGTAAAAGCAGAGAACTAAACCAAAGCGAGATAAGGAAATGCAAACGAATGAGAGGACTGGAGAGGAAAAAGCTAAAAAGAGAAGAAAAAGATCTGACAGAAAGCGAAAAAACAGGGCACGCGAATTGGAGGGAATTTTCGAGCAACTCCGCCGCAGCGCAACTTCCACCGGAATAATTAGGGCTCGCCGGAAATACGACTAAATGCAAAGATCAAAGAAGAAGAAGAAGAAGCAAGAGCAACAAATGCAGAAGGAAAGCTTATCTACAGCATTTCTATCCTACTTTGATTCTAAGAAGTATTAAAAATAACGAACACAAGCGGTAGAATTAGAAAATATAATTTAGTAATATGAAGGATCCAACGGTCAATATTTGAGATTGGCTAGTAAAAAAGAAAATCAGAGGTGGGGTATTTTCACTGAATTTTAACAATAATGTAGCTTGACATGTCTCTTTCAACAACAATAATTTCTGATATGTCAAATCACCTTTTTCTTCTATTTTTACCTTTTCGTTTTCATCGTCTTCGATTTGTTACTTTTAATTTTTACTTTTACTGAGAAAATAAGGGGTAAATCACTACACAATATCTGCAATGGTTTGAGAGGGATCCACGCGCCACCCAGGGACGGAGATAGGGGGGCCGGCGGGAGCCGTTGTCCCCCCCAATCATTGGTGATCTTGGTAAGTTCGGTATTTTGTCCCCCTTGAAATCTGGTCGGAAATTGCAGAGATAGGGGAAAAGAGAAACCTAGCAACTTGGAATTTGATTTTGATGTTGTTTTTAATGTGCAATTTCCATTTGTTAGTTGTTTAAATTGAATTTATATATTGGTCGGAATTTTTTATTGGAATTTTTCACCGGTGGTTGACAGTGATCGGCCGGACTGTCCCCCCGAGCTCCAATCCTGGCTCCGTCACTGACGCCACCGCCTACTGCACCGGAATAAGTTGAAGTCAACGGCAAACTGCAGTTCTCTGGTTTTGGTTTCCGTTATTTAGATGCACATGCCTGTGACATCGACACCATAACAGCACAATCACAGCCATAAAAACAGGGTGATAGATAACGTCTAGTTCGACAATGGCTACGGCTACGGCTACGCCGATGTCCGCATTTTTGGAAAGCGTGAATACATGGTCCCCAACTCCCCATTGACGAACGGTGCCGTTTGGGATTCGGTAATTGAAAAATTCAAATGTTTTAGTGACGAGAGAAAAGAGTGGGCGTTTGGTTGGATTTTGAGCAACTGAATAAAGATGGAATCATCAGTACCATTAATGATTCTGATGACGCGTCATCCCACATGACACTTTACGAAAATTCATCGTAGCCGTCCGTTTTAAGATATCTGAATTGATGAGCCCATTGAATTGTTTTTGGGACGACAGCATAACTTCATTTAAAATAGGGCTAATTATAAAATTTACCATGTGTTTTTATGTATTTTTAAGAAAGGGTTTGTGCAATTTCTTTTTCCAAAAAGGAAATTGTAAATTTGAGAAGTAGTGATTTCCGTTAATAGGTTGACAATTCCACCAACTTCAGCAAGGGCGTATTGGGAAACTTGTTTACCAACCTGACCATAACCCATACCAAAACCACCCATTCCCTCTAAACGTCAGCATCTATTTTATTGTCGACGTCGCAACATACAGCTCAAGAAGAGGAGCTACTGGCGGTAGGGGGGAGGTTGAAAATGAAGGAGGGTAGGCTGAACAGCGACAGAGGGTTAAAACGAGGAGGAGAGGAGGCTGATCGGCAGTAGAGTTAAAAACGAAGGAGATGAGGTTGACTAGCGTCGTAGGAGATGAAAACGAAGGAGAGGAGGTTGACTGGCATCGTGGGGTTGAAACCGGAGGGAGGAGGCTGCTAGTGGCAGGGGAGGTTGGAAAAGCAGGCAAGGATGACGACAAACGACAGCGGATTTTCAAATCACAGCGGCGGTGCCGGTGGTTGGGGAAGAGAGGATTAGGGTTTGAGAAACTTTGAATTAGGGCTCAGGCTATGGTTATGGGTATTGTGTAACGCCCCGATTTGATCGTCTGCCCCACAAACCAACATGAGTCTTTCCAGTCACTCGCTCACTTCCCGGGAGGTCACTCATCTCAAAACAACTCCATGTCAAGCACGCTTAATTTTGGAGTTCTCACGGAATTGGCTCACAGAAAGAAAGTGCACTTTGTTGGTATAGGTAGTACAAATCAAATCTTTTGAGCACTTCTCTAATTATGACGGCCCATACCATCACAATATCAAGATCATTTTAGTTCACAACCGTTCTCAACTGTACTGTTCCGTACCAGTACAGCCTCGAAACCCCCTCTCATTCGGGTGTGGATCCGGTTCATTCCTACCCCCATCGACATCGATCCTTCATGGTCGTTCTTTAATCAGATCTCCATACTTCAGCGCCACCCCTTATTGGGACTGGGTCGATATATATTGGATTTGGGTATCAAGGTTGGGTAGTTGGATTTTAGGATTGAGTATATGACATTCCAAAATCACCCTTGAAAAGTTGATGGAGTTCAACAGTGTAGGGATGGAAATCATCACTTATTTGTCGATGTTCATATTCACAAGCTTCTTTTTGAAAAAAAATACACAAACCTCTTTTCAAAAAAAACTTGAAAACACAGGACATGTTTTTGTAACTAGTTCTTTAAAATACAATAGAGTGAGCAAAGTCATTACCGGTTCGAGAAGTAAAACTAAAAACACAAAGAATTTACCTAGTTGTTACTATCTGAAACAATTGAAGAAAGTATCAAACAAAATAAGAATTACTAGTCTCCACAATTATGTGTATGACCAATATATTTGATCAACAATGAGTCATAAATAAAAAGTGCATCCGGATAAAGGGATATTTTAGAAATAATTTTTTTTACTGAATATGTTGATTGTTGGAATTAAAACCACAACCTCTCACTTATGAATGTTTTTTTTAAAGGAAAACTTCAAAAATATACTCTATGATTTCGTATTTTTACAAAAATATATATGTGATTAATTTACTTTTTTCAAAAACATACCTTGTGATTTCAGAATTTTACAAAAAAGGGCTAACCATAAGGTATGTTTTTTAAAAATTACAATTTTAATAATGTTACACAAGTTATTTCAATAAGTTCAACATTCATATATTCTATCTATTATTATTGGTAAATTATTTATCAAAATATGACTAATTATTATAGAAATGTCATTTTAATGTGATTTTTTAAAGTTAGGATCGGTTTTTAATTAAAATAAATATTTATACTTCTCAAAAAATCTCAAATTCATCATTAGTATGTATTTTTTTTATAAAGAAACCTGCAAAATTTTACTTCAAAATAGAGAAGATTGCCCTTTCAGAAACATGTTTTTGCAAAATTCTGAAACCACAAAGCATGTTTTTGCAAAAAAAACCACGAGGTGTGTTTTTACAAAAAAAATAAACCACAACATGTTTTTGAAAAAATGTAAAACCACAAAAGTTTTTTTTTTATTTTTAAATGGGATGATCATCATGCCACTACCTCGTGGTCCTCCATATCATGGTTTTAAAACATAGAAAGGAAGAACTTCTAATTTTGAACAAAAACAGACTACCCGCATCTCGAATCATTATGCTATTGTAAATAGAATTTGCATTATTAAAGATTGCCACATCAAATTTGCACTTCAAAAAGGGAAGGTGTAGTGGTTCTCGATCTGAAACACCGTCAAATAAAAATGATATTTGTCACCCCATCTAAAGGGATTTGAATTTGTGCCCCCATAGACCAGGGGGTTTTATACAAAACTCCCGGCAGTCCAAGTCTTAAAAATATCCATCTACTAAAAAACTGACACGATGTCCAAACATTAACTCCATTTCATTGTTCTTGTTCCATTTTGCTTCTTCGTATTTCACTTTCTTCCTTTTTCTAATTCTCTCTCATCAATTAACTTCTTTCTTTTGCATCAAATTCAATTTCATGAAATACATTCCTTGCAATAATCATCAGCACCTTTGGTAATATTGCCGATAATCTCTGCTGTTTTCATTTTTTTGGGTCGACCTACATAACTAACTCATTGGTCATCCTTCTGGAAATTTCCCTCTCCTTGATTCTTTCATCTTTCCGGAAACAGGATTGCACATTGCTCGATCTCAACCGCCATAGATGGTTGTTTCTTCAATCAATTTCATTCCGACGATCATGGATTGCTATCACATTTGATTTTCTTTTTCCTCCATAGAGGCCAGATCATGATTAAATTGTTTTTGTTCGAAATTCCACTATCCAACATGACATTCAATTTCTTCTTGTTTCATGAATTAAAAGAATTATTCCAATTTATTATTCATTGATCAAACGATTAATCCAGCCAATTTTTAGATTTGAGATTCATGCTCTTTCTTTCTTCAAGAGTCTGGTTGAAACTGAAAAAATGAAAAACCCAATTGTAAATCAATTATAAGTAAAAGGAAGAAAAGTTAACAGTAGAGGGAAGAAGAGAATTAATTGATAAAAGGGGAAAAAAAAAGAGAATTGGAAAGAGGAAGATGGGAAAGAGACGGACTAGACGGTAGAGGGAGTTAATTGGCCATGTGTCAGTTTTTTAATGGATGGACATTAATAAGGCGTGGACTGCCGGGAGTTTTGTATAAAATCACCATATACCAATTCACAACCAGTCCTCTCCCCCACAAAAGCCTAGAGTATCAATTAATCGGTCAACGGTCGATGTGCCACAATGAAGGACAACTTGCGGTTAAAAACTGATGGCATGCGACACGAGTTGGTTTCGCGCAAACCAGATGAACAATAAGAGGAAAAGCGCTTTGTTGCAAGAAATACAATCGTTAACACACTTTTGTGATTAACAAATCTCTTATAAAACTTGAATAAACTGTTAGAAAGGGTATTTAATAGTTGATTAGTAATAGGTTATAAGGGAAGAGGAGGGCACTCTTTGTGTAACCAAAGATTATCACTGTAAAGAGGTTTCTCTACTTTAAGGAGGTTTACTAATAGATTAAAACTCAGAGAGGAATCTAGGGAATGGATGTGGCGCGAGCTGCTGAACCAGGAAAAAATTGTTGAATAAAATTTCATTTACTTTATCTCTTTACTAACTTTATTGAGTTAACTTCAAAAATCATTATTGAGGTTTCAATGTTCCTCAAAAACACTCTTAAGATTTTTGTCTCAAAAACACTCCCAAGGTTTCTAACCGTTATCAAAAACATACTTTTCCATCTAAAGGGCGTTAAATGCTGACGTGTACAAAAAGTAAAATGGTCAAATTTTATTTATTAAACCTAAAAACTCATTTATCCTAATATGACCCAAATACCCTAACCCACTAATCCTCTTACCCAATCCAAAAATTTCGAATCTTAACCTTCTCACTGACGACGCACCGCCCGCGATTCACCGGAGAACGTGAGACCAACGCCAAACCCTCCATCTCTTCTCATTTCTTTCCGCGCCACCGATTTGCACCAGTTTCCACCGAACCGGACCATTTTTGCACCAGATCTGGGTTTGAGGACGAAAATAAATCACGATTCAAGGTCAGATCTAGTTTTGAGGGAGAAAAACGTTCGTGATTCAAGGTTAGAAATCCGATTTCAAGGTCAGATTTTCGATTTGCACCGGATCCCGCAGGTGGGGACGGTTTTCGACTGTTTGTTAGGGCGAAAAATGAAGGCGACCTCATTGTTTTTGAAACGCCGGCGAGATCTAATTCGGTTTATAAGCATCGTCGAATTTTTTCGGTGCCGTCATCGTCAGATTAGAAGGAGACCTGAGGGGAGAGAGACGCGATTTTCCAAATCTGGGCAGCAGAGAAACGAGAAACTCATCATCGTCGGTGGTGGGGCTCTGTCATCCCTTACTCGCCGAGAAACGGGAAACTCGTCCAGATCTTGTCAGAAATGGTGGCGGGATTTGGGTTTTCATCGGATCGCGATTTTCCTGTGACTGATCCGGCGGCGGCTCCGGCAGCAGTAACTTGGGTTAGGGAGATTAGGGTTAGGGATAGGTATTTGGGTTTACATATAGTGGGTAAATGTGAAGGGTTTAGTGGGTTTTGGGTAAATGGGTTAAAATGTGAAATTGATAATTTTATCCCTTGTCATGTCATCACTTAACTCTTGTTGGATAGAAAATTCCTCTTTTGATAACGGCTCAAAACCTCAGGAATGTTTTTAAAAAAAAACTCAAGGATATTTTTGAAAAACAGTCAAACCCCACGGATGGTTTTTAAAGTTAACCCTCTTTATTTTTGCATAAGCACTCACCTTTATATATCTGACGTTTGCTCTCACCGCTGGTGACTTTGCTGACTAACCCAATCATTAACGAAAGAAGTTCAATAGCAAAACCTAAGTTTTGTTGACCCGAGGATATCTCTAATCTAATTAAATTCGCAAACTTAAACTAAAGTCAGTCATTCATCTCCTCTTTGACATTTGTTTACTACCAACGGGACCTACAAAGCTAATTTATTAAAATATTTAAATTTTGACAGGTTTAGACCAGGTCAGATTTAAATTGATATATATTTATTCAAATCCATCCCATTAACATTACGTCTAGGCGGCTACATCGGGTTGCTAGTTACTTGAATAGATTTATTTATACTTTATCTTGAATGGATGTATACTTTTCATAAATTATATAAATATTTATGTAAAAGTCACATAACAATTAAACCGAAAAAAAAGTGAACCGTTTGCTTCACCTATTCGACGTCTCGTCCATTTTCGATAACATCTGTATTAAAATCTAAACTTTATGAATTTTGGACCTCTTTCTTTTTGTAAGGCATGTGCTACTGCTAACAGACGTTGATTATGCCGTATATTGCAGTATTATGTTCCATTAATTTAATGTTATTTTTAAGCTATTGGGTTGACTTCAAATTTTTTTTACCAAATATTGAAAGCATTATTTATGTATCAAATCTTATGAGACTGTTATAGTATCATTATTAAACTATTTGAATGAAACTATTCAGTATCTTTAAATTATAATTATATCATAAATGTATATTAGTCATATACTATGCCCAAAATGCATCCAAGCTTCCAAAATTTTTCTGCTGAAACCATTACTGGCTCTTTGTACCAATCCGATACATAAATTTGATGTATTTCAGTCTTATTGTCTCCAATTATCCATTTTTCTCAAATGTATAACAGACGTTAATTGATAGTAAAACTCAGAACAAATTTAACAAGTTATTTTTATATCAGTAAAGGAGAGGACACTGATACCAAACTATTAGAAAAGCTAATGTATTTCCATAATATTTCAAGATGTGTTCCTCCAATAATTTGGATATATAAAAAATTTTGACATTTCATATTTTTTGACATCATATTAAAAGAATAATTTTGATAAATATGGTAATCAAACCCAATGCAGCAAAACAAGGTTTACTGATTAAAATCTGTAATTGACTAATCATTGAAGTGGACCACCTTTTAATTAACTAATCAATTAATCACGAATTTGAAAATTACGCATAACAGCTGCCACATGACTCTGACTGCAGATTAAAATCCGATTTACCTCCACCTTTTTTTACATTTTCCAATTATCATGTGACCAATTTCATACCAACATCAATAGAGAAAACAAAGACACATATTTTTTATATATAAATATTCTCTATTATTTTACTGATATTAATACTGAGTACTAACACAATAAGAAAAACATCCAACCACGTTTATGAGAAAAGTAGTTGTTGTGTCAAACTAAGACTTATAAGAATATATTATTTATTTATATGTAATGGCGAAACATATTGATACGCTTAGTATTCAACCAATTTTTTCTATAGATATTACAGAGGGAACATCTCATATTGAACATGATATGTTTACACTAATTTTGATATTTGTTAAAAATAATATTATCAAAATTTAAAAACATGGTTTTCATAAAATTTCATCTATATTTCAAAATAATATTGTTGATAATTTAATAATATATCATTTTCTGTTCATTGCACAAATATCATGATAATAAATAATGAGCTTAACCAAAATAATACAGAATGAATATAATGATCCCTCAACTCATTCAACAAGAATGCAAACGTTTAATAAGCATATGAAACTATAGCAAAAATAATTTCCTATGACATTCATCATATTAAAATTTTCATTTGTTGTTTTATTATAATCACGCGTTACATATTTCTTTGTTTGTAATGCAGCTGGGGAAAAATTATTGTAACTTTGTAAAGAATATAGTCATTACGAAAAACACCTTTCTAAACTATAAAATCCTTTTATATAATCAATATCCAAATAATCATACCAAAAATGGTAACATTTTAACTAAAAGTACTAAAATTATTAAATAAGAATCTATGTTAGATCAATGAAATCTAAATTATTAAATATTAAGATTGGTCTATAGATTGATTTTACCCATTTGTTAATAATCCTAAATTAGGTAGATGATAA
>CAOJBJ011044272.1:0-12708 GCA_948291685.1 Euphorbia celastroides | reverse complement strand
GAATAACTACTTTAAAATGTAGAATATTTAACAAGAACTATCAGTACAAAATTATTTATGAGGATAATATCATTTTTTGAAAAATATTATTACAACTAGAGGTGTCAATTGGGTGGGATTTATTCGAAAACTGCGGGGATCTGAATTGACGGGTGTGGGGAAAAACCGAAATTTCTAACAATATGGGCGGGGTTGGGGGGAGTTTACACCCTTAAAAGTTTTTGGGCGGGTATGGGTCCTATACCCAAACCGCAGGGATACCCGAACCACCACCGAATAAATCTCTGTGGAGATAACACAAAATAACCGAAAATGTATAGAACATAATTCTTCACATGTATAAATAAATCGTATTGTAATATTACTATAAAAAAACTATTAACTCAATAAGCTTCTATAATTCATCTTATTTTTAGAATAATAGATTTATAAATACTTATTAGACATAAAACTTTAAATCTAATATCTTTTCCGATCTCAAGCCTCTTTTGACCCAATACATCTCCCGTAAGTCATCTTTTATAATGTTGTTATATGATGGATTATCAATTCTAATGTGTGATTTATTTAGTAATTTTACATTTTTCAAAAAAATATCATTTTTAACATTTTGAACGCGGAATCCCCGAAACCGTGCAGGTGCGGAATAGGTGTAAAATTTTACCCGATATATTAAATGGAGAATCTCCAAAACCGCAACCAAAAGTATCAGGTCAAGAATGGGAATTGCATTAACCGGACCAAACCCGCACCCGTTGAGACTCCTAATTAGAACACTTATCATCCAAATCATTTATAGATAACATTAGTCAAACTCATGGTAAGAACATCTTAGAGAATCATACTTGATAAATGACCTTGGATATCATTCAATTATAAAATAAATAAAAAAATATGTAATATTTTATGGAAATGAACAACTTTGGTATAAATGTCCTTGGTTGCCTTGTATTCTTTACACAGTGATTTTAAGGAAAGATGAGCTTGATTTGAATTATATATATATATATATATAATGTCCAATCAAGTAAGCATAATTTTTAATATGAAAAGGTTGAACCTCTGTCTAATTGGAATAAATTCAACATGTTAGATTGAATCAATGACAATTTGCTTGAATTTGTTTAATATATCTCAGCTGAACTTGAATAATCCACAACAAACAAAGGCTCTATTAAAATTGGCAAGCAAGAAAACAAGGAAATATTATAACTGCAATTGGATGAAATTACAACACAAAAGAAAATCAATTGGTTCTTATGTTATCTTCCTGTTCGACAGTTTTCTGCACTTCCTTCTTATGAAAGAAGAGAAGCAGCTGGTCAACAAAGAGAAGATTTTTCATAAGCTCAGACTGCTTCCTCTCTTTCTCCATTAGCAAATCCAATTCCTCGAATCGATTGATTTTCTCTTGGATCTCTCGCATCTGAAACAAGAAAGCGAAACTCATCATTTTGGACATTATAATAATGTAATGTAATGTAGAAAGGCAAACACAGATGAGAAAAGTCGTATGAACCTGCACATCTACGATACTGGAAATTGCCTTTTCGGCTTCTGCTTCTTCCTTCTCCAGCATCGATTTAGCATCAACCGAACCGATTTGGTTGGTGTCGCCATTAGTTGCAACACTGGGAGCTATTCAAACAGGTTCACAGTTAACTTTCGAGTTCTCGAAAAAACCCAGATATTTTCTGTTCAAACCATATCCTAATCCAATCTTTTCACATATACTCTTTCCATAAAAATCCAGAATCTCGACAAAGAACCAAAGCACGTGATAGTACTAGAATTAGATACACAACCGAGACTACCTTTATTTGCTTTAAGTTCGACTTCACCAAATGCTGCTATGGCTGCTTGAGCAGAAGCTTCTGCAACCTCAGTTCCTGCCAGAGCTGATAGAAACGCCACCTGGGATATTTAATATATCGCCTCAATCAATCAAGATAGAAGTTAAAGAACCGAAAATTATTGAAAAAAACATAATAAACAGAATACACATATCAAAAAGGATGAGCCTGCTCAAAAACTATACCTGGCCCATTATCGGGTTGCTTGCATCAGCAAGCGGCGAGAGACACATTCTTTTGCTAGCAGGTGAGAGGCCATTATCGGTATCATTACAGTCCTTTGATGGGTCACACTTGTCATCAAGTTTTCCCAGATCAGCATAACCGGCAAACTGATCCCCAAAAGGGAGCTTGATGAAATGAGAGACACAGTTCTTTTCACTTCTACCAGGAACATGCAAGGAAACTTTCCTCCAGTCATCACCAAAATGGGTAACGGCTTCTAAGAGTTGGAGTGTCTCTTTTTCGGTCCACTCGGTCCTTGTCTCTTCACTGATCTCAACCCGCCTGAAGTCCGAGGAACCGACTCCAACTCGGTAGTTGCCACGCACATAGCACCGGGCACAAAGGGTCAACTCATACTGCTAGAACATATGAATTTACCAAGTTTAAGGATTGCTAGATCAAGCCATAACCAAAAACTGATTAATAACCGAGAAAACATTCACATAATGGACAAATTTGTTAGTCCTGGCAATAATTGAAATAACAATTGAAGGGGCACAAGCAATCATCAAATTCAAATTCATGAGCATAAATTTCGGGATCCAATCTTTCCAACTTGAGAAGCATTTTGCAGCATAGGGGACAAAATTTAGGGAAATGTGTCAAGAATAATATAAATACTAAAATTGGACCAGACCAGCTTAAGTTTTTGGGTAAAATGGTTCCATGACAAAATGAAGGGTGAAAACTTACCTTATCACAAACAAAGCAAGCAATTGTACAAACAAGTTGACAAAGTTCAATAATTACTGGATTTAGCAGAAGCCAAAAACTGATAACTAAGCCAGAAAACATTCACATAATGGACAAATTTGCTAGTCCTGCCAGCAATCAACCAATCCATTCAACTTTGAAGCATCACTTAAATACCTATTTATGAGCATAAAGAAATTTCAAGATCCAATTTTTCCAACTTGAGAAGCATTTTGCGGCAAAGGGGACACAATCTCGAAGAGAAAGAGCAACAATTTACCTTATCACAAACAAAGCAAGCAATTGTACAAACAGATTTGCAACCGCTACACAGTCTCTTCGAACTCTCTCTTTTGGGGGGAGTAGAATCAGCATCACCACCACCACTGGACTTGGACTCCTTATCTTCCCACTTCAAGGGCTTGTTGACAGCGGATGGTGAGTAATTGATCAAACCCCAGGTCTCAAGGAAGTCAAAAACCCGGCGAATGGATCCAACATCGCCAACAAGCCTCTTCCTGACCTCAGTGAAGGTAATCTTAGAGGACGAATTCTTCCTGAAATGCTTAACAATGGAGTTTCTGTAGTACATGTAGATTCTAGGGTTCTTAGAGGGCGACCGAGAATCGAAGAATTCCGGTAGGAATCGCGTCTCGCAGTCGTGGATGCTGTCGTATGAAAACCACTCTGCGAAATCCCCAAATTAAAGACCTTTAATTTGAGCGCTAGAATTGATTAATGGGTGGAGAGATGGAGATGACTTACGGGAGTAGGTGGGGATGTAGACGACGTCGGCGTCCGGCGGCGGAGGATTCAGCGGAGAGCGGTGGGAAGGCGTGGGGGGCTCGAGTTTGACGGCGGCGGTGGGCGGAGGGTCGATGGGGAAGGAGGAGGAGGTGGTGGCCATGGTCGGCGGTGGAATTGAAGCAGGAAAAGGGAGGGAAATTGTGAGTAAAAGAAATCAAAAGTGGAGAAGAAAGGCGGAGGCTTTAATTTCACGACGGCGGTTTCCGACTAGTTACTATTTGCCGGATTATCCAACTATATAAACAGGCTTTCGGGACCCGTATTTCGTAATTTCGGCCTGCCATCTGGAATATGGCCCGACTTCTCTGGTGAGAATGACTTGGTATGACCTGCACAACATTTAACTCGAGAATTAGCAATTTCCTCTTTTTGTGGAAAAGATTATAAAGACATTACCTTTAGAGTGCAAAGTGAATAGTTTGATGGAGCCCGACAGGAGCCACTTAAGTAGCAGTTCCCCTGCTCTTAGCCATGCCTATTTAAAAAACGCGACATAAGAACCATGAAAGACGGTCCAAGGCCATGGCATTATGTTCCACTAGTCCAATCGAGCTGAGCTTTTTGGTCTGAACCACTACTGAGACGGATAAATTGGGATTGCCCCTGGAACCGGTGCTCCTATACCTGGGAAAACAACAATCACTTGTACTAGCATTGTACTTCGAACCTCTGAAGGAACAGAATGCTTACCTGTAGGATACAGTGCTTGAATAGGTCCACCGAACTGCACAATGTGATGACTTGGCATATACCCTTGCAATGTTGGATAATCTTGACCTCCAGCAAGGTTTTGACCCAACTGTCCATAAGGATAAATAGCGGTGCTAGGCGCACCATATATCTGAACATAATGCTGACCGGTATACAGGTTGTAGGCACCCTATGACAACATATAATGATCCAAACTAAGACAATACTTTCATGTACAATTTGCAACTATGTTTCTTTGAACAACTAATGAGAATGAAATTCTTTTTGCCGTCTACTGCTTACCCGTGGGAACATGTATACCTACAATTCAATGAAAACGTATAACAAGCAATGCATAGATAGCAGCAAATGCCGAAAAAGCAACCATTTCATTCAACTGCATATATAGAACTTGGTATATCAGCTTTATTCATTACCATAAGGCAAGGGCAGCCAAGGTCGCCCGAGTGAGGCCAGATTACAATTGGCCTGCCTGCCATAGATAACTGGATTAGGATCAGCACAAGCTCTCTTTGCAGCCTCGGGTTCCCGAAAAGTCACCTACACCCTCCACACAAAATACCAACCACAAAACATGTCACTCCGAGAATCAAATTTAACAAATTTCAAAGTATCATCAGTGTGCGTTGCTTAATATGGGATCATACACGCCAAAGAATCAAACTTTTTTGCTTGAAAAGACAACTGGAGCATAGTGGTAATTGTTCAAGTAGTTAAGAGATTCCAAAAAACACTTAATACTAACGAAGCCGTAGCCTTTGGATCGCCCGGTGTTCTTGTCAATGATGACAACGGCCTCCAGAATTTCCCCAAATTGCTCAAAATAGCGGCGCATTTTCTCGCTCTGAGTTTCCCAAGCTAGCCCACCAACGAAAACCTTAGTGTAGGTTGTATCACCAAAAGCAGAATTCCTGAACTGGAAGCTTGAACTTGAACTCGAACCCGAGCTAGGACCCGGGATGGAATGATTAGCCTTAAATCGACAATAATAAGTTCAGACAAGAAACCTCAAATCCTAAGTTAGAGGGAGAAGAAGAAGAGAAGTCATTATTTGCAGAGAAAAAGAAAAAACAAGTTGGTCCCTTAAGACCAGACCAACAAGAGGCAAAGGCAGCTAGGTTCTTCTAACTAAACTCAAAAGAATTGTATTTGTTTGTACCAATGAACGGCCCTAACTGTCTTTTGACTGATCTCTGCCATTTGCTGCAGTTTCATTCAACAAGCTTTTATACTTTGATACCTTAGCTATCAAGTTTTGACTTTCAAAACAAATATATGTTATCAGATTATAACTTTGTGGCAAAAACATTCAACATATGGATAAGGACATTGGATACGCTCCTCAGTTGGCTTTAAAAAAAAGAGCCGTTATACAACACATGAATACTGCAATAGTTTTTGGTTTCCATCAATAGAGACAAAAACTGCAGTATATATAGACAGACCAAAACACTCAATAAAAAGAGAAGTCCTTCACTTGGTTGAGGAGCTGTTATTTTGTGCATATAATTATGGTGTCAAAAGTGTAGGGGGGTGATTATCAAAGAAAAAAGTGTAGGGGTGATGTATTGGTTATATTATAATTCACTGGAAAAAGCTGCATAATCAACGTGCAAAGCTCAAAAAAAATAGAACTTTTAAGAGAAAAGGGCATGTATATAGAATAGTATTTGCTTGTAAATGTATAGTTTACAATTCAAATTTGGCTCTCCTCCCACATATTTAGGTTGTGTTGCTAATCGAGTTACATTTTGTTAGTTACATTAGCATTGTGTATTTATTGATCTGGCGATAACCCTCATAACTTCAACCGCATTCCAATAAATAGACTACCAAATGATTTATTCCTTAAAAATTGATAAATCCGAAAAGTGCACAATAAGGGAAGTTCATTGATTAGCATTACAAATGAAAACAGATTTCACAAGAGTTATTGTACATCCATAAATAAAAAATACCGAGTCTTGAGTTATCAGAGATCATAGTACACAAAACAAAAATGCAGCAAAGACAATGAGAGACCAGATTCTGTTTCTGTTCACTCCAAGATTCCAACTTTTTATAGCTCTTCACCAAGTGTTGCAGTTTCCTTCACGAACGGTACCTCCAACTAAGTTTCTGCAACTTTTCTAACGGTTGTTGTGTCCAAACTTCAGTGAAGCTGCCAAGATAACACATGCTAAAGAAAATTACAACAGAAACAGATCTAAATAGTAATCAGTAGTGTGATACCAGAATATAGCAAGGTATAAGAGTAATGATCGACTGAGCAGTAGAGAAACCTAAATTTGGTACTATAAACACTACAAGCTCCCAAGAGGAGAAAGATCATATCCAACAAGCACAGATGTTTGACTGACAAAGGTCACCCATTGGATAAAACTTCCATTTGAAACTCAATTATCGAATGTGGACCGACCTGATTCTTTTAAACTATTTGTAAGATATCAGAAGGGTGGTTTTGAACCTCAAAGACCAATTTGTGCCAAGATGCACCAATAAAGCTACTTCCAAATGGAGCAATGTAAATCTCAGTATAATTTTATGCTCATGAAAATTCAGATATCGGGATACAGATGCTTAGTACTAGTCTTTCACTGGCTAGGTTTGGTTTCTCCATTCATCAGTCTCAATTACAAGACTATAAAAATGTGCTTATTTGTGTGTGGAGAGGGAAAGAGAGTGTGCGTGTGCATTGAGCCAATTACCACAAAAAGTGTGCTTGTTCGGGTACACTTAAAGTATTAACTAAAATGACAGTTGCATTAAGAGAAAACAAAGAAGAGGAATGGAATAAGCATAATTCATAATAGAAGCTTTCATATGCCTGACTGGTAGCAAAAAAACTACCCAGAAAAGCAAAACTGTGAAAGCATGTTTCTGAATTCAGGTAAGTTTGGCTCAAGCTAATTTCATGCTCTACTAATTTCTACCATGATACAAATGAGTGGCTTTTCATACTTCCCCCGACTCCCATTCTATAATTCAATTCACCAATATGTGTATCAGGAAACATACAACTTTTGTTTCATCATCCTGAACCCAAACAAACAGCTTACTAAAAGTTAATGAATCCCAACAACCATAAAACAAGCAACAAATTTTCCAAATTGGCACAACCTCAGCTATGAGCCCAAAAGTGAAATAAAAGGAGAAACTATGATAGTTGATACCTCTTGCAGAAATCAGTCACATATCGAGACCCGTTGTAGAAAATGAACCACATCAAGACAACCACCAAAGTATCTGATTCTATTAAGGAACCCAAATGCTCAAAACACCAAGCACAAGTAAATAGAAGGGAAATCCAAAACACCCAGACAACTTTCTCCAAAAAAGCTCAGTTCTTTTGTTATTCTTTAGCAAATCTATGAGAACCCAATTCAAATTTCAGAATGAAAGTAAAGGAAAAAGGATACTGAAGAGGCAACGCTCCCACCAATCCAACATATAGAGACCAAACGTGACATTGTACAAATAGATCTTGCGCCGGATCCAATTCATGGCTTTTAACCTACAAAACACAAGCAGAAAGTGTCAAATTGAGACCAGAGATAATGGAACTATGAACACAGAAAGTGAACAATGAATTTATTGCATTTGGGCAGGCTTTTTTCCCCCTAATTCCATGGATACAAACTACAGAGAAAGCTCATAAATTTACAGATAAAAAAGAGATCAGCCAGCTGAAAAGGATCGAACTTTCATCCACAATCACAAATCGAGCTAGAAAGACAATCAAAACGTACAAAAATACAGGTGTAAATGAGCTCAGAATCAAAAGAATATGGAATCAATTAAATCTTGACATACCGTTGGAGAGGACAATAGCTGAATCAGGGAATCGAAATACGGATTCAGCTGAGGGAGATGAAATCAAATCTCCGACGGATCCAAATCAATGATGGGTGTTGGAGAGAAATTGGTCCGATACAATACAAGGCGGCTTTTCAATTTCGGAATATTTTGTCAATTTTGGCTCCTACATTTATCGGGTTGGATGAGTTTTTGTTTTTGGTTTACCAATGAGCTTAAAACTGTCATATTGTTAAATGTTTGGTACTTTTCGGACATAAGCTGACTAAATACATTTTGGATGAGTAAAAAAATATAGTTACTTGGCTTGAATTGAATTAGATCGGATTCTTATAAAAAATTGTGAAAGGCCTGAAACACAATTTACGCACGAAAATTCTGATTGAATTTTTCAAATTTATCCTTTCATTCTTTCTACGGATTCTCCTTATGTTCAAAGTAAACTTTTAATGCTTTTCTTCAACCGAATCAAACTCCTATAAATTTTATACAAGTACAAGAATGAAATTTTTATATGGCTAACATGCTCACTTGACCCATTTTCAATCGAAGAAAGTGAATAATTAAAACTAATTATAGAATTATATTAGAAATTAATTTTATTTTACACAACCCCTATCTTATAGTCTCAACCAAACAAAGAATAAATAAGATTCATTTTGTATGTGATTTAGTCATTACCACAAGTATGAATATTGTTAGGTTATTTACATACAAGTTTTAATGAGAACTCTTGTAATTAGACACTTTTAATCGGTTAGAGTTTTGTTATGAAAACCTTATATATGGTCTGGTAGATGATGTTAGTGACAAGGTGATAAATTACCTGTTTTGTAAGGAAAAGAAATCGGATTCCATATGGATGATTCTACAATCCTTTTATTGATAAGTATCCTAAGTTTATCCATATTTACTTAAATAGTAATATTTATTACTAATTGTTATTGTAAAAAGAATTTATTACTAATTTCATTCCTTTTTATATAAATTTAAAGACAATTAAATCTCTGCTATTAATTGATTCAATTAATACATGACATCCTTCTCTCTTCTTTAACCTCTTCTGTTATTATAATTACTACTTTACCATTATCTTTTTTATTTCTTTTATTGAAATATATAATATAAAATATATTGAGAAATGGTTTGTTGCAATGGAATTAAATAATTTTATCATGTCATTTAAAATATTTTTTGTAAATTATCAAAAAAAGATTGTAGAATAATTTGAAATTTTATTATTATGTACGTGAATTCAACAATATATATTTTTCTTTAAATGTATATATAGTGTTTGTTTTAATGATCAAATTTTAATTAGCCTCATTCCTTTACGTATTTTGTGAGTCTTGTTTTACGCGAAGCAATACTTATGTAAATTGTGTAAAGACATTAATAATCGTATGGAGTTTTTATATAGTAAATTTTATACAGTGTTTCAAAAAGTGATAAGCAGGCCGCAAGGCTTAAGCAGAGAATTAGACAGATTAATATTTATATTTTTAAATATATATTAATATGTGAAAAGTTATAATGTAATAAAATGTGATCAAATAAATAATTTGGTAATAAGTTTTTACATAAAGAAATTCATTGTTCTTGAAAAATTTCTCCTTATCCTCATGTATGGCCGATTGTCTTAATACATACCTACTTAAATGAAAAAGCATCGACCATAAAAGTTTGCGGTGGTATACTAAAAAACCACGTCTAGTTATAGCCTAAATCGATTTTTAAAACATTCTATTTTATATGAACTTTGGTTATGCGGCAAATGTCTCAGCCTAGTAGTTAAAGACTAAAACTGTAATCCTAGAGATCGCATGTTTGTGATTGTGCTAATTTGATTTTGATGTTGTCTATTGATTGTTTCAGTCAATTAGTGCTCTATTTAATTAATTGATTTTTCTTTTCCATCAATTTTTTGTTGTTAATGTTGCTCTAATGTGCGCTTTGGACCTGATTTCTGTTCTTATATATGTTCAGTTCAAATTGCTTGGTAGATTTTGGTTTGGCTGTTAAAAGAAATTCCGCCAAAATGTCTCATAGCATCAAATGCATCTGACAAAAAAATCACCAAAGCATTTACAATGGACCATAAAACCCCAATATATTGACAGTGTAAGCAAAGTTCAATAATTGAAAACCAAGTTCTCAAAAATTCTGAAAATGCAAGAAATAACGATTGTTACTTTGCAACAGATGGTGAAATTCCTTTTGGCTATCTCATTGTACATTATGTTATTTATTTGTTTTAGATTTGTTTCCATGGCAGGATGATAGGAGAGCATTCCATGTATGGAAAAGAGAGAAAAAGAAAAGAGATGAGAAGGAGAGAGAAAGAAGAATTAAAGATGAAATGTGTAAACGTGAAGAAAGAATTTTTAGAGAAGATTAGATAAGTTAGGTATAATTGATTTATTATTAATAAAAATCTATTTTTAGCCCTTGATTTATAATTAAGGGCTCATATTTCCCTTTTTGCATGTTTATCATTAGTTATTATTACAAAAAGGATAAAGTTAACATACTTTTCAATACCCCGGTCATTGTAGAATTTTTCATAAAACAATAAAAGCTTAAAAATCAAATCACCAAAATTGCTATTTACAGTTGTCTATTACATTTCTAATACATAAAACTTCAAAGAGATATCGTATGGCTAACAAATGTCTAAATATACTCTAAAAAATATCTAATTGATATTTTTTCTGAATTTCTGAAATTCTATTATTTATTTTTAGAATTTAGTGGCACTACAAGGAAATATAGCTCAAAATATCAAATTTCGAATTTTACAAAGAAAATTAAACACTATTACATCTTTCTTTTTATGCTACATTCGTAGTCATATTTTCCAGACTCCTCCGCAGGGCTTCTTGATGTTGCTTCTCCAGGATTTGGCTAGTGTTTCGAGTCCTAGGCTTGTCTGTGCCTACTTTGGTCTCACCGTTCTATTTTACCAAGAAAAAAAAGTTTAACCATATTAAATGGTGATAGAATCCTACACTAAGATGTTAAATAAACATCCCATTTACTCAAACTACAACGGCGTAAATTATTTAAATGTTATCTAAACAGTATATTGGGAAAAAAAAAAGTCGTATACATGAAATGTAAATTTTACTTCAACAATTAAGTGTTTATTTAATTTTAAAATTTATTTTGTTTAATGAGAACTTCAAGCATCCAATATGGTACAATGTGAAGAAAACCCTTTGAAATAGAGTAGGATGCAGGGTGAACAAGACTATTTAAAGAGCAGAGACCAACATGGTTCGAATCCCACTAAATACACCTGTTGGAAGGGGTGAAGAGCCCTAACTCCCCAAACAAGATTATCTCAATGAAAATACTTGTAAATATTACCAAAAAAAGAGCAGAAACCAAACTTGAACGTTCTTTATACACATATCAATCGTATATCAGCTCATGTTATTATGACATAGCCTCTCTAGAATACAAGCTCGGAAAATTTGCATGACGTGCTCTTGAATCAAGCTCTACTTGGTGTGGTGTGTTGATATGTGGACCTAAAATTCAGTGTCAAAGCAAGCCGTCATCACCTTCGATACCATAGACCGTGCAAACGGGATGTAACTCAAGCTATACCTGCAATCCACGAAAGCAAGAATTCAACGATGCTTTGACTTAATATTTGTTTCATTTCAACAAGAGTTGACGGTTAAACAAATTATTCACCATATCAATCAAATGACAGCTAGTTATGTAACAAATAGAAAGGCAATCTATAAAGAGATCTGTGCAATATTTGGAACTACTTAACTGCATGAGCAAATGATGACTACTTGGAAACAGCCGCCTCAGTACAGCAAATGTGATTCGATTCAAGACGACACTTCAGTTTACATATTTAATTCCAATATATGCATAGAAACCTTTGTTTATTTGCCAAAAAAGAAAAGAAAAGAAAAGAAAGCAAATAGTAGGAGTCTAATTACCGAGTGCCAAGCAATACTTTTGTCATAATTGACTCTCTAAGGAAAAGCAATTTAAATTTCTACCCAGTCAGCAGTTAATTGTTTCTCTGATACTTCCATCATGTTTAAAATTATAGCAAGATAACGAGGCAATTCTCAACTTCATATGATGCAAAAGAAATGCAAGATCTTCACTTTCGTGACTGTTGAGAATGACGAGCTATAGCATGTTTCTTGTTTTTTTGTCCATCAGCACAACCAAAATGATAAGGGAGAAGAACGATATTCGCTTCAGTAATGTGGAAATGTGAAGATATAGAAAAAAACATAGCAAAGCTTTCAACATAAAAGGATATTCAAGTGAGGGTTACTTGCCAAACTAGTGCACCGAATTCTAGAATAATTGCCAGAAGTGTCAACAGCTTGCTATGAACCTGTTAATCAAATGCTACATGAGTCAGTGGCTGAAAATAACTCATCCAAACAAGGATATATAAAGAAACAAAAAGGGTACTCACAAATAGTGCACAGAACAAGGCAATAATTATGCTTGCAAGATATAGAGCTGTTGCATATATACGAACAGGGTCAAGCATCATTGTAACTTGACGTTTTGGGCCTATGAGAAATGCTGTGCTGCCACAGAAAAGGCTCCAACTTAG
>CAOJBJ011043805.1:0-21011 GCA_948291685.1 Euphorbia celastroides | reverse complement strand
AATACTCAGTTTGGCTGACATATCAGTGTGCATTCATTAAAAGCATTTAAAACGCCAACACTGTAAAAGCTCGCTGAGACTTAACATTCTCAGCGCGCCTGTGTCAGTATCAGCGAAGATACTTCGTCGCTGATCAGAAGGGGTTAAAGTCAAAAGAATTTTTAAAGACTATTTTTAAACTGTTGTTAAACGCTAAATTGATTTTTTTAGTTCGGATTGATATGTAAAGCATATGTACTATGTATGTAAAAAATTTGTAATGAGCATGTAATGCATATGCAATGCGTATATAATGCATATATGTATACATCACAGTAACTGTGACATTATTTTACATTTTGGATGCTCGATGGTATTAATTTAACTGGTTGAACATTTATGAAATATATTTGTATTAGTGAATATTTTTATAAAATCAAAGTTAAATTTGGTATATTTTCATGAGTTACCCAAAAGTAAATTAAGTATTTGTAAAAGGAAAATGTTATGATTTAAACCATATTCAAATTGTTTAGCTATGAACTGTGCTATGAACACCTAGTATTTTTTATTATACATGTCATTTCAATAGGTTTATCAAATGCATTGTAACAATTAAGTTTTATGTATCACCAAATAAGTAATTAGGATATTATTTTACTGTTGAAGCTTTTAACACTCAATACGATATGGCATTTATACTCTTGGACAATAATCATGCACAATTTTTTTTTATAAGATCCTTCCAAAGAAATTCTAAGATGATTTTGTTTTAAATAAAGTAAAGAACTTTGTTCATCTCATTATAGAATGAGTGGGTCTAACTTAGATAAGTGTGACTTCCACCCAATAATCCAATGATGAGATTAACAAGGTTATACTTACTTTGCTTGAAATAAAGTAATTAATTATGAGTTAGTGTGCAAATTGTAGCAAATTTAATTAAGACGCCTAATTTAAAAAACAAATTGTAATTGTTCTTGTGATCCATTAGTTTAATTTTCCAATAACACCTTATTATAATCATACTATTTTAAACTCTTAGCCGCTCAACTTATGTTCGAGAAAATTAAAAGACCTCACAGGTCAATAAACCCAGAAGAAATACATCAAATTGAAAAGAATCATAGGAAATCTGTTTTTTTTTTCTTTTTTTTTTTTTTTGTTCAATATGTACATCGGTTAATTTTTTCTCATATTAGTTTCGCGGTTAATGAAGTCAATTATTATGTGAAGTCAATAGAACTAGAATTTTTCTATTCCTTCAGTTCTAATGTAATTTTTCTGTTTGTCTTTTTAGAATGTATTTGCTAGTTAAGATATAATAGTAATAAAAGTAGATTAAATATGATGTTATAATTTCTATCCTGCATTTTGATACTCCATCAGTCAATTTTTATAAGCAAATTTTCTTTCCTCAGAGTATTGAAGTTGATTTAAAAAAATTCAATTCATTTTGTCTATAAATTTTGGAATTTTTTTTAAAAATAAATATAAATGAACTAAACTTTTTTCGGAATTAAATTGGCAAGCAAAGAGTAAATAGAAGCAAGAAAGATAAAACAGAGTTGAAGCAAATGGGAATTAAAAGTAACCCCCAACTGTAAAATTTGCATCCAATCCACACTATGATCATGAAAGTAATAAAGGCAAGGCAGGTTAGTCTCAACAATGGCATGAAACCATAGTTATTAATAAATATCGAACTCCTCTTTCAAAAACTTCCCCACTCATGGCCTTGATTAAACCCAGCTCTCCCCCAAACTGCTCGACCTTTAACCATCCTAGTTCTAGCGTATATATATAACTACCAACAATCCCAATTAATACTTGCCAAATATCTGAAAGATACAAATTACAACAATTCCCCTTTCATTATATTTCATTTATAATCATCATCTTCTTCTTTGAAAATGGTTTGCTTTTGTTTCTTGGTGGAACAACGCCGGAGAATCAGAAGCAGCAAACCGGTGGCCGGAGGTTGTTCCCGGTGTGGTTGCAGTGCCAGCGTGGCAGACATGAGAACCGCCACGAGGTTTTGTTATGTTCTTTTTTTTATATCATTTTCCTTTTTTTTTCACTTTCTCATGTGTAATTGCTTCATAAACTAAGTAGGATTTATATATATATAGGAAAACTCTCAGTTTGTACATAATGACTATGCGAGAGTTGTAGTTTTTCTTGCGGCAGATTGTTGATCACTAGATTTTGTTTCTACAATTTTGGAGGGTTGAATTGCAAACATATTTTATTGGAAAAAGGTAAAAAAGATACTTAACTAACTTTAGAGTAAAGTTAGATAAAGTAACATAGAGATGAACTTTATTAGAAATCGAGTGATCAATTGCATCTTTCAAAATTGGATGAATGGTTGTTATCTAAAATTATTTTTAAACTTCAAAAAATCTTAATGGGTAAAAAGTAATTTTGATAAGTTTTTGGATATGATTGGGTTTTTGAACACGGAAGACACAATAGATCTTCCAATTAGATTTACTTGATTGTTTGGTATTACTGGCTAGAGAAATTCTTTTTTAAAATGTGCCTACATAAAATTCCAATTTCAAATTGTAGAAAATGTTTTTGTTTTCTACTATTACTAAATTAGAAAATCTAGTAAACGTTTACTACTAGTAGACATTAGTAATGAAGGATTGACTTTGTAATTCATAGTTTGCTGATCTGTTGATTTTTCATATTAATCTGTCAATTTTTCACCATATAGATATTTACTCCATATAAGCAAGTGATATCACACTATCAATGAATGTTGTTACACTCTTGATACTGTGTTTTACCATATGAGTATTATATAGTAAATATAAGTATTTGATTATAACTGTTTTTTATTTTTATTTTTGAGATAATAATTATTTGCAATGATTGACTAACTAATAGTTAGAAGGTGAATTAAACATGACGTGTTTTGACTCAGTAATAAAAATATAAGAAGTGAAAATATAATACACATTAATGAAAATTACTAAAACATTTATTTGTTAATTTTTTTAACTCACAGACCCATTTTATTAGAAAAAAAATAACACATACCTCATTTAATTACTTAGTCAACATGTCATGTTTTTTAAATACAATCGCTAACCACAAACACAATAACTATGTGTAACTATTCCGCCAAATAAGTCCATATTGTTTTTAAATGTTCTTTTATCCTTTTGCAAGACTAACCCCTAACATTGCTTACCTTCCAAATCCCAATTTGCAAGCAGAGATGAATTGGTTGAGAACAAAGGGAGTAATGCAAGTGGTTGAAACATAATAGAAAAATTGTAAAGGAGATGGTTGTATTGTTTAATTGAGCGAAGGTTCTCTTGTACTTAATTAATGTAAGTTAATAAATTGGATCAATTCCCACCTAACATTTGTAAAGACATAAAAAAAAAATAGTGTATGTGAAATCAGAAAGTTGCATTTAATATGAATTAGATACTTGTTTACAAACCACAATCATATTTTATTATTTAAAATTTCATGTTCTTGGATACAATTCTGTCCCAAGTAGGAAACGCTATAGGGTTTTTGGCGTACGGAAAGGCCATTATATCTCGACATCAGATTTTTTTTCTATCAACTCTCCACACCACAAATGTGTTTTCTTTGATAATCTACTTTAATTTTCTTCTTTTTCCCATAATTTTCTTTCATATTTCCAATTTTCATATACGTGTTTTCTTTTCTACATGATTCTTACATTTTCTTTTGTTTACTTCTTCTTTGTTGCTCTTTATATTTTTTAGTCATTGTGTCATGTTTCTTTTTCACTCTTTAAAACAATAGTGTTAACGAGACATTCCCTTTTAATACCAATGACAACCGTGTTGACTAATTAACCCAAATAATGTGCTTTTTTTTTTGGTATTTGAGAGACACGAGTGCCGATTTATAATTTGTTCATTCTAACTATATACAGTTATTTTGAATTTTCAAATTATGCAATTAATAATTCCATTATGTACCATATGACTAATTATACGATTTATCTGCTCTATGTGACAACTGACAACGTCTTTTGCAAAAAAGCCCCCAAACAAATAAGACTTACCTTAACTACAAGATGGAGATTATCTTTTTTTGTAAATATTAGGCATAATGATCCTTTGCAGTAAAAATTTAACTGTGGACAATAAACTTTGTTTTTTAAGATATTTTTTGAAGTATAACACTAATTTTATAAGTTAGTGTGTTTCATATCATTATTTCAACATTGTTGCCTTAAGTAGTTTTGATAATTTCGAATTTTAAAACTAGTAATATACACTTGTATTGATTTGCAATACTCATATCAACCAATAATCAAACATTAATCTCGTCCTATGCGGGATAAGCAAATGTGGATCATTCGCCTCAATGAAAGCTCTATTTAAAGTCATATGTTAATCGATTTCACATGAGAATATATATTTTTTTTTTAAAATAAAGTTCATTCATAAGAAACTTATGATATAAAAATTCTACCAACACTAAAAAATCTTATACAAGAAATATACTCTAAGAATTCTAAGTTTACACTTCTGCAAGTTACAAACTTTCAAGTTTGTATACCTTCTTTTCGAAGCTTCGCGATACCGAAGGATACTCAATTTACAAAAACTGTTAATGCAATTTCACTTTTTTTTTTTTAGAATTATTGTAAAACTATGGCTTAGCATCCAATAATGATACAAAGAAATAATCAATGCACGTGATTTTATTGCTTTATATAGCTTATTGTGTATATTTATGTGCATTGATTTTGCCTTGATTTCTTTTCCAATAATTTGGAAATTTTCAGCAATTTTGAAATTTGGTGTTTAAAAAGCAACTGTTCTAGCAAATCTCGTCTCAATGCGTGGTTGATGTTACAATTCTAACAGTACTTCAAAGGAGATATAATTGTCCGTAGAATTCTGAAATTAACCCAAGCACAATCAATCAGAAAATAAATGGAGTGTATTTTTTTTCTAAGGAAAATGACCTGTACGTGAACGGGGAAAAAATGTAATTTAATATTGTAGAAATTTCAAATTGTATAAAGTTCGAAATAAATAGATAGCTCTAGCTTGGTACAAATTTGATTAAAACCGATAGACTCATTTATAACCACTTAATTTATCAACACAAATGAGGGATAATAAATACAACCTTTTACCACACGCTTTTACACATAAAGGATATAGAGGCTTTGTCCATCCAAACGAATACATTGGTTTAATTGTTACTTTGTACATTTTTAATAAATACAGTTATAGAATTAACATCATTATTTAACGTTGGTCCCTTTACAGTTGGTAATGAGTCAACCCTTTTTCGTGCGGATTAAAGATAAAAAGTTGATAAAGACAATTAAATCCAGAATAATCTCTAAATAAATATAGTTGTCTGAATCTTGTTCACATCCTGTGTATATCTTTAAACTTGCATATCTAATTAAATAAAATGGTAAGAAAATGCGATTCTATTAGATTATTGTTGCAACAACAGCTTTAAGTAAAAAAAAAACATTTGAAAGTGATTACAATACTATAATGTAACTACAAAATACTGAATCAAATATTTATCTAGTAAGTATCTATATTAAATTCAATTCTATTAGATAATTAATACAATTACAGAAAACAACTGATTATGGGTTATAAAAGTACAAAAAAATGAATATGAAAATGATAACATATATAATGTAAAAGTTCACAAAATACCGAATTAGTAATTATTTAAAAGCTCCTTAGTAACTATGAAATAATTACAGTTTTGAAAGTGAAATGTATGCACAAAATTTAAAAGTAAAAGATGATCATGATTTAGGGCACAGATAATAAGGAGACCAAAGTGTAATTAATTTCAAAAAAATCATAAATTTGTAACAATTTCCCAATTTTCTATACCCCTTCAATTTTATGGCACTTTTATCTCTTTGAACTCTTTTAGAAACTATATAGTTGGAAGGTATATTCCGACTATACTATTAAAAATTCTATTTTGCCTTGATTATCTTATTAATGACACATGAATTATATCAGTTTCTTTGAACATCAAAAAATACAAACAAGTTTGTAGAAAATGTATAGATTAAAGGAAACAGTAGAACTATACCATCTTATAGAAGGTATAGTTTTATAACTATACTAAAATAAATATTATTTTTCTTGATTATGCCATCAATAAAATATGGCGTATTTTATATAAAAAAATTGTGATTTATATTCAATTTTAAAACTTAATCTCCAAATTAACTCCTTATTACATATGTAACATCACATAACCAATTTTAGTCTTTCAATCTAAATTTTGCGCTCTAATATTATGTTCCCTTGTCTTATCTTCTTCCATTTGTTATTCATCGACTTCTTCTCCAAAATCCCCCAATGATGTACCAGTTTTGCTTCCTTCTCCCGCCTCTTATGCAGCCCTGCCATCGGCCATTCATTAATCTTGATGTCTCTTCTCTAACCTCTATGTCGACTTTAAATCTGAAACTTGAAGTAACGATTATGAAGAAAATTAAATTAGTTCTTGATTTGTTTTCATATTCATTTGTATTTTAGAATCGATTTGATTTAGTTGAGAGTATAAACTATTGATTTCTTCATTTGATTTACTTTGATTTTGTAGCTAGTAATTACATTAATTTTTTTTTTATTTCTTCATTTGATCTACCAAAGTCGATGGTCTATTTTGTAGTTCTTCAATCTTTTAAGATTTGAAAAGAATTTGCACATAAGTTGTTTGATGACTTGCTTTCATTTGTTTGAATATCTGGTAAATACCTGGTATCTACATGGTAGGAAAATAATAATTTTGTGCATTTGCAATTTTGATTGTTGATAACTTTTAAATTTTTGTTTTCGAGAGATAAGAATGAAACATATGGTTCTCACGATGTTTTTATTGCATTTCGTTTTTTTTGGGAATCTACGTGGTATCTACCAAATTATTTTTATTGAATTACTTTTAATGTAATAAGTTCCTACAAGATATAAAAAAGCATTAACTTGATGGATTGAATAAATTTTCAATAGATTATAATAATTATACTAGGTTCTCACCAAGTATCTATCAGGTATAAGAAATCGAAATTTCCTTTTGAAAAAGTACATCACAATGGATGACGTTTGAAAGATAAAAATGAGACGAACAATAAATCCTAAACAACATGTCAGAAAAAAAAAAATTTTTAGAGATAATTTGTGATAGTATTATCAGCAAAAGTTGACTATTGACTCAAGACCAAGCTATGGGTGACTTAACGGGGTGTGCCGAATAAAGCTAATAAACAATGATCAATTGGATAACGGCTCAAGGCTGCAAGGTCAGTTGAGCCGGTATAGCGCATAAAAGGAAAGTTTGTTGTTTAGGCAGCATGGACTCCTCTTCCGTAAAGGAATCTATTTTCCTTATTCAGCAAGGAAAGAGCATTAATTAAGTCCTAATGAGGAACAAACTCCGAATTAAGGAAAAGCTTAATAATCGAATCCTAGTGAGGTTCGGATTCCCCAAATAGGGCGTAATCGATGCCTATAAATACCCATGAGCCTAAGGTAAAGAGGTACGACATTCTAAAACCCTAGGTAAACTCTGCTATTTTCATCTCTCAAACCTTTTACTGACTTAGGCATCGTAGAGTCCCCCAAAGGGCACCCCCCGGTCCTAACCCTTGTGTTTGTAGGTGAAAGAAGACGTCAGAGTTGAAGACTACGGTGACTTGAAGAAGATTTTATTGACAAAATAATCATTGGTGCGGTGAGCGTGGATTCATATCTCATTAACAACCGAGATTTGGAATCCACTGTTTTCGAATTCAAAGTTACAGTTTGATTTCCCTAGTTTTTCGACGACAACAATGGCGCCGAAGACAATCGAAGAGTATATGGTCACTTGACTGATGCAAGTGACGATGAAAGAGCTATGGAGCACAATAACTCCACTATACCATCGGGGCTAGGTGGGCCACATTTGAATTTTGGTGGCATGACATCACCCTCTACGTTCACAACTTCGCCGTCATCATTGGCTGGAATTGTGGATCCCATTGCTGAACTAACTATGAAGTATGAGATAAGCCCTGAAGATCAAGATCGATTGAGGCGGTCTCTCTGGCAGACACCTGCTACGAACGAGGTAGCAAATCGAGTTGACCCTGTGTTGGCTGCTGAGCGTGTTGTGAGCGGGCGAGGTTTTTGGTTGATGACAACCGTGATGATTACCGTTCCGACAATTCCTACTGATTCGGACTGAGCTGACCGAATGCCAGGGGCTATGAAAATGATTTTTAATCAAGTTAAAATTACCTCGAGCCTAAGCTCAGATTAAGTGTTGGAGTCGCCACTTGATTCAGCTCTATCGGGAATTTTATAAAACAGTGTCATTGAACCCTCTTGAAAGGACTCAGCAACACTTAACCAGAGATTACGTCCGGATGACTTGCCTATTTCTTCTATTCGTGAAAAACTAAAAGAAATTGGATTTAATTTCCTATAGTCTAAACCTAGAGTTTATGCATCACGTTCGTTAGTCTATAATCTCAACCAGGGGATTTGTTCAGTTCAAGTGTTTGAGTCAGGGTAGGAATCCTATACCCAAGAATCCTACGTATATGTGAGTTCTTATTTTACAAACAAGGGTTTATTTTTAATTTGCCTTTCAAAGGAAGTTCCCAGGAAATTGGTGGGGTAACAACGGTCCTCCTTAAAAACCAATTTCTTTAAGCTCTTATCGCTCTGGTGACAGAACTTCCCCGAAAGATGTTTGAGATTTAAATTTTGATATAATTAGATGATTAAGAGGTAGTTTGAGAGTTTTAGATACATTATGATTCATGTACAAAGCAATTACATTTCCTATAGAGTTCTATAACAAGTATAAGTCTTCTATACCTAGAGTTCTTGTGCCAGGCAGATTTGACATGCTTCAGTATTTTGACAATTTCGAATAGTAAACAGATTCAAATCAATTCAAAATTTTTACAGAATATTTCTAAGAGGCATATGAATATATAAAAACCGGATTCACGTGGTTTGGATGAGATTAAGTCGTTATTTTATGTGTTTGATTACAACTGAAATACAAACTGAGGCAGATTCGATAGTTCATGTTCATCATGCAATTACAAACCCTAAACGAATCCAAATTGATCTCAATATATATGTACAGAAAACCTAATGAGTATAGTTTCACATGGTATATTCAGATTTACAACCAGATTTATAGATTTTACAACGCCTATTGATTTATCTTTAAAGGTCCAGTTTTCGCATGCTGCAGTTAGGTCAATTTAAAATATTCATGAAATATTCATATGAACTCAGAAAATTATGAAATCAGTGCCGAATTAATCCTTATTGAATCTAGTTTAATCTAGTATTGATTACAGAGAGATTTAGTTAAATCATGGCATCGCAATTTAAACAACCATTTTCGGCAGTAGCATAAACCTTAACTTCCAGATTGTGTTCTTCGTTGTTTAAGCTTAGATTCGAGTTGAACATGCAATATAATCCATTCTAGTTGTTTAATTCCACTTAAAACATGTTAATAACAGTAAATAAGCGTGGATTTATCAATATAAGCCTCAGATTTACCTCAAAACGCTTGCTTTTTGGTTGAATGAGTGTTGAAGGTTTAACTTTGTTCTTCCTTCGAATGCTTCCAATCTCCACCCGAACCGCCTTAGATCCGACCTAGAGCTAGGAAAAGAGTGTTTGGGGGGTTTTAGTGGGTCTAGGTTCGAACTAGGTTCGCTCCTAGAAGTTAAATTCGAGAGAATTTAACTTGGCTTGAAGAAGGAAATGGCTTTGTTGTTCTTGAGCTGAAGAACTCTCGAAGAACACCTTAGAACTCGTTTGCAGAGGGATTGCAGCTATTGATTGTTGTTGCTTGATGATTGTTGGTGAAAATAACAGAGTTTGAAGGCCTATTTATAGTGAAAAAGTCAGCCAAAAAGATAGAATTTCGAAGGAGAATCATAGTTGAACCGAAACATGACTCTGAGAGTCCTGTTTCAGGTCTGACAGGCGTGGTGACCACGCCTGTCACTTCCCGAGGGCCCGAAACAGGCCTGATTTTGGCCTGAAAGGCCCCCGGTGTGACCCTAGACTGTTATATTCTTCATTCTGTGTTCAGAAATGGGGTTTTTAGTGAAAATGTAAGTGTTTAGGGATGATGAAAAAGTTTGTTCGGATTTTCGCTCGGTTCGGGGAAATTCTAGCATTCGCTAGATTCACGCGATCAAACCTTCGAATTCTCTTTCAACCTTTACAAATTTGTTTATAGAGGTGTTGATACACAATATCGGTTCATCATGGGCTCCGGATGAAAATCAGATGCTCACAGTTGCCCCTCGTGTACAAATACTGTAAAACTGATGTTTATAGTCTGCAGTACACGATAGTGAGCATCCATGAGCTAGGGTGAGAAAACATACCTGATCCCTGAGCTGGTCGAAGGGATTGTTTCCTCGAACGAATTTATCTCTTGATCGACAGTATTTTTAACAAAAATATTTTTGCCCCTTCGATCAAGGATAAATTTGTGGCTTTTCGGAATGTTCCGCTCTTGTCATCAAGGGCTTTCCGGTGCAAACTTTATCGGAATGTTCTACTCTTGTCATCAAGGATCTTCCGGTGTGAACTTTGTCGGAACGTTCTACTCTTATCGTCAAGGGTCTTCCGGTGTGAGTTATGCTGCGGTTAGTTACCTAGTCCTACCTAGGGCTTAGTGAAAAGAATCCCGGACCTACCTAGGGTTTGGGAAACGAGACTTTAGACCTATTTAAGGTTGTGAATTTTCTAAAATTTCGACCACAGTTGCCAACTCGAAACTTGTGATTTCTTGAAAATTTCTGGCCACAGTTGCTGACTTGAAACTCGTGAAATTTGAGGGTGATAGTCGCTACCAGTATACTCTCGAACAATGGAGGGCAATATTCGTTACTTATAAACTCGGAAAAAGGCGATAGTCGCTACCAGTATACTCTCGAACAATGGAGGGCAATAGTCATTACCTATAAACTCGAAAAAAGGCGATAGTCGCTACCAGTATACTCTCGAACAATGGAGGGAAATAGTCGTTACCTATAAACTCAGAAAAAAGGAAATAGTTACTAACAATAAATTTAAGTGGCCATTTTTATATTCTAAAATTAATGGGCGATAGTCGCTACCTAAAAATTCTAAAATAAATGGGCGATAGTCGCTACCTAATGATTCTAGTAAATTTAGAAGTCATTACCTAGAGATTAAAATCCTTGACATTTTGCCTAAAGTTGCAAGCTACTAATTTTCCTAAACTTGGAAATTCTAAAGAGAAGTAATAACTTCACAATTTTAGAGCTTTAGAGATTCTCAAAAATTGTGGCGAGAACATTGAATTTTGAAAGAATCATAATTAATGTTGGTTGGTGTTATAAATAAATAGCTTTTAATGTGGTGGGCCCCTTCCCCCTTTTCCTCTTTATAACTCTTCTTCTTCTTTTATTTCCTTACTTCTTCTTCCTCTTTTCTTCTTTTTTTCTTTTCCTTTCCTCTCCAATGTTGAAGAAGGCAAGATTGTCACAACATTTGTCCAATGTTCCAGCTAATGCCACTCAAGCCCCTTGTTATCCTGGAGGCATCAATTTTCTTCCCGTTGGACCCGCTTGGGGGTTAACTTCTGACTTGACTTATTGTGACGTTGATAATGATGAGTCTCCCCCTTTGGTGATGGCTACCAGGTCTCATTTTTCTTTCTTACGAGTAAGTATTCATTCCCCTCTATTGAACTTGCTAGAGATTGGCAATTTAGTGAATTGAAAGTTTTTGGGTGTTCTAGGGTTTTAGAATTGATTCTTGCAAATTAATGATGTCTTTGATTAATTGATGCATGGAATTAATGTTTTTAAGAGTCTAGAATCGTTAGATAACTTCAATTTGGGGTAAAAACCCCAAAAACGAGCCGGAGTAGTCCCGGGAGAGGTGGAGGCCGCGCCTCCCTAGCTGACAGGAGTGGTCACCACGCCTGTCACCCTGACAGGCGTGACTTCCTCCATTCCTGTCAGCTTCTGGTGACTTTGTTTTGGTATGATTTCTCCTAATTCTTTTCAGGTTGTTTCTAGGGTCTTCTAGACATACTAATTTATGATTTAAACTCGACTTTTGATGAAATTTTATGGTGTTTATGTAGTCATTTCTTCGGCGTAGGGGCGGTTCTTTGTCAAAGACTCAGCTTTGGTGGAAGATTCTTCCTCGGGCTAGCAAGGCCATGCTTCGACGGTTGAAGTGGGATGAGGTGTTGTTAAGATTTCCATGTGTGTCACATGTCTCTATGCGTGCTTTCTTGGATTTGATCCATCGATGGTCAGATACCACACACACCTTTCATTTCCCGATTGGAGAGTGCACCATTACTCCTTCTGACTTTGTAGCGATTACTGGGCTTCCTTGGGATGGGGATACGATTGAGTTAAATGCTCTTCCTTCTCGTACCCGATTACCCGATCAATACTACCTGGATTTTTTGGGAATTGCCCCAACACAGCGTAGGCTCTCCTTCAAGGCTTTGAGGACATACTGGTAGAAGAATCCAAGTAGGAATGCTGCTGCTAGGGAGCGAGAGGTTCGGGCTTTCCTTATTTGTGCTTTATCTTCCTTATACTTTCCTGTCGGGCGGAGTGCTGTTGACCTTGGACTTTTGGAGTCCTTGAGGGATTTGGAGAGTAGCCGATCGATGAACTGGGCTCGTGTCGGGCTGGGACAGATGTATTATGCACTTGACATGTGCGTGCGGGCACAATACATGGATTTCTTTAGCAGTCCTTTGGTCTTGTTGGTATGTTTCCCTATTTTTCCCTAATTTGTTTAGTTTGAATTTGATGTTAATTCCATTATTGTTTCAGAGATTTTGGCTTTTGAGCATGGCTTTCTCAAGATGCCTGACATTATTAGTATTGGTCATTGGATGTCTACACACCCTCAGTGGCATCCATTGGAGAAGTGGACAGATCTTTCGTGGAGTTCTAATGTGTTGTCTTATGAACAAGCACGGAACTATCTTTGTGATCTTACCATGGCACAGGTGCGGGTTTGGTTAGTTTTAAGTTGATTGTATATTCATTACATTTTAACTTTCCAATTTTATTACAGGTTAAGGCGGATCCTTTTTCTAAGGTTGTACACCGTGACGCTATTCTTCATGCTCAGACTTGGGATTTTAGTCGGATTGTGCTAGAGTGTCCCAATAGTCAGGAGTGGTATCTAGGCAAGAGAATTCGCAATCCCATAGAGCCGAGAGGTCCACAATTTCGTCGCACTCCCATAAAACCGCCTGAGTATTACTTTTGCCCACACTTGATTCCTTCAGAGGTTGCCCAGATGATTACTTTTAGTGATGGGGAGGAGATTGAGGAGACTGAGGACATCCCCTATTTAGAGCATCTTCTCAGATTGATCCCTTTGACTCCCGTGAGTTTTTAGCGCTTCTTTTCTATTTTCTTCCATTTTCAAAGTTACTATTTTTCATCTTCAGTTCTGGTTTGTAGATTCCGGATGTGCCTCTAGCTCTAGGTGATGATGCGAGGGATGACGATAATAAGGGCATTGACCCACAGGCTGCTGATCCTCAGGCAGCTGTTCCACAGGGAGTTGGTCCTCAAGGTGATACTATACCGGATGATGCAGATTCGGATGATGATATTCCTCCTGGCTTTGGGCCTCACCGAGATGACGTGCTAGTTGATCACGGGTTCCGTCAGGTCGATGTCCCTGCTAGCACTGGTTTCGTTCATACTGATATGCCTATTGATCCCAAGTTTCCCCAGACTCGTGCGCCAGTCGATACTGGGTTTCCTCAGACTGAGTATCAGGAGGTAGACATGGATACCTTATTCGATGAGGCGGTCGGAGGTGGATTCCAGTCTTCAGATTCCTCTACTAGATTTATTCCTGGCAGATATGCTGTTTCGGCACCTTCCCAGTTTGTTTTACATCGTTATGGTCGTGGACCAGACATTGTTACTCTTCCTGCTTTTTATGGCGATCTGCATAGCGTGGTCACTCCTGCTGACGCTACTCATGTGAGTCCTAAAATTTCTAATTGCTTATTACCTATTTCAACTATTATCTAATTATTATTCTAAACATAGGTTCCTCGGGATGATGCCATCGAGATGTTCGCACTGCAGGCTCGACTTAGCACTCTTCTTGTTTCAGAGAATATGGCGTCAGTGGTAAGTACCTAATTACAATTTAAGAATGCGATACGATGCATGTATGAATGTTTATGAGTGTTATTATTTCATTTTAGGCTTCGACTGAGCAGATGGAGCGGCAGCTTGCACAGGTTTGCAGCGAGTGAGATGCAGCGTTGGAGGAGATGTATTGGTGGAGGTTCCACTATCCAGGTGTTTGCTTTGACAGGGAGCATTGAGTGTTGACTTACTTATCTTTTACTGCTTTATTTGTATGAACTCTGAAGACTCTCGAAACTCTGAGTCGTGTTTAGAACTCTGCGTTGCTTGATTGGATTTCTAGAACCCTTTACTTGTGTGGTTTATCCTTTGTGGGTACATTTCAAGATTTATGAGTGGCCCTTTCAGTTTTACCACTTCCCTGAATTTTCTCACGCTCTTTCCTTTTTTTTATGCCCTAATTTTTGCTTGAGCGCCCTCACAAAGCGCTCAACGGGCTTCTCTCTCTCTCTCTGTTTTTTACATGTCCTAATTTTTGCTTGAGCGTCCTCACAAAGCACTCAACGGACTTCTCTCTCTCTCTCTGTTTTTATTATGTACTAATTTTTGCTTGAGCGCCCTCACAAAGCACTCAATGGACTTCTCTCTTTCTCTTTTTTTATGTCCTAATTTTTTCTTGAGCGCCCTCACAAAGCACTCAACGGACTTCTCTCTCTGTTTTTTTGTTATTCCCTAATTTTTACTTGAGCACCCTCACAAAGCACTCAGCGGGCTATTTTTTTTGTGCTATAGCCGTACATATAGAAGATAGTAGAAAGTAGTGATTTACAGATTACAGTAGTGATAAAGCATGCTTCAAATGGTAATGTTTCTCTGAATTAGATTCAATGCAACATCTAAACAAGCTTTCAGATAATTCAGCACAAATAACTTTTATTAATTGATTTTAACTTGGAACAAATGTTGGCTTACATTTCATACAATTTTCCTCATGCTGTTAGCCAATCTAAAAATTTAGATTTTCAAGCTAACATTCTCGTCATCCTGATTTTTATCTAGCCGCCTGCCCTTGCAAGTTTTCAAGCTAACGGACTTAACAACTCTTTGTTCTTTATTTATTTATGCCCTAATTTTTGCCTGGGTGACCTCACGACCGCACCCATCGGGCTTTCTCTCTGTTCTTTTATTTACACATAATAAGCTTTCAAGCGATCTTGATTGATCGGGCTGGTGTACTCATTCCCATCCATATCTGAAATCTTCACTGCTCCTTTTCCTAGTATCTTCTTGACGACATACAGACCTTCCCAATTTGGCTTGAACTTGCCCCTCGGATCTGTGTGAGTTGGGTTTATCTGTTTTAGCACTAGGTCTCCAACTTGTAAAGGTTTCTTGCTGTATTTAACCCGTCGGTTATAAGTACGAGCCATCCTTTACTGATACATTTAGAGGTTGTCCAATGCTTTCAAACGCTTCTCATCGACGAAAGCTAGCTGTTCATGTCTGCTCGTCGCCCACTCGTCTTCCTCAAGTCTACCTTCTAGTGCTACCCGGAGCGATTTTAGCTCTACCTTAACAGGAAGGACCGCCTCCATCCCATACACTAATGAGTAAGGTGTGTGGTTTGTCGGTGTCCTAACTATAGTATTGTACCCCCACAGGGCATAAGGTAACACTTCTGACCAATCCTTATATGTCTTCACCGTCTTAGCCAGGATCTTTTTCAGTGACTTGTTAGTGGCTTCCACAGCTCCATTTGCTTGTGGTCGATATGGGGAAGACTTGTGATGCTCAATCCCACACTTCTCGAGTAACTCTGTGGTTGCCCCTTAGAATTGAACCCCATTGGCAGACACGATATGGTGTGGCATGCCAAATCTAGCAAACAAGTGAGTCTTAATGATCATAGCCATCTTCGTTGCGGTGATGCTATAGTAGGATTCGGCTTCAACCCACTTGGAAAAGTAATCGACCGCTACCATAATAAATCGATGACCATTAGACGCAGATGGTTTTACTTCTCCAATAATGTCGATACCCATGTTATGAAGTTCGATGGGGGGAAGATGAGTTAGATCCGCGTAGACTTGACATTCGTGACATCTTCTAACTTCCTCGATACAGTCTGCATGCAGTGTCAACCAAAAATAGCCTTGCCGTAAAACGTTCTTAGCTAGAGCCATACCATTCATGTGAGGACCACATGCCCCACTATTTAGCCTTCTTACAACTTCTTTTGCTTCTTGTCGACTTAGGCATTTAAGAAGCATTCCATTACTGGTGCGCTTGAATAATTGTCATTCGAATACCCTATACTCAACCGCTAACCTCCGAAGTGACATCTTATCAGAGTTTGAAGCTTCGTTTGGATATTCCTTCCTTTGAGTGAAATTCAAGATATCAGCGTACCAAGGTTGTTCGACTTCCATAACCTCGGCTATCATTTCTACCTTGTAACATGGTGATCGCGCTATTTCCAAAACCAAAGGTTTCATAGGATAGTTGCTTGGCTCTTCCCACATGGAAGACAGGGTAGCTAATGCATCTGCCATCTGGTTTTCGTCTCTCGGTACATGTTGAAACTCACACTTCTTGAACACCTTCAGCTTTTCCCAAATCAAATCTATGTAAGGACGTAACTTTTCTTCTTTAATGACCCAATCACCGGTGACTTGGAGAATGATGAGTGCTGAGTCACTGCTGACTAGGACATCTTCTGCCCCTAGCGTAGATACTGCTTCAAGTCCAAGGATGCACGCTTCATACTCGGCTCCATTGTTGGTTACTTCGAACTCCAACCTTTTCGCAAGAGGTATAACTTCTCATTCACTGCTCCATCAAAGTGAACAATCCACTTCCTTGTCTCCTGTCCTACCATTGCTAACTGCTCATTGGGAAACTCCAGATTTTCTGCAAACTCGTGTTCGATCGGTTGATTGGCTAGAAATTCAGCTACAGCTCTTCCCTTTATCACCTTTTTTGTTACATACTCTATGTCAAACTCTGAGAGAAATAACAACCATCTAGACAGCTTGCCTGCCAAGGCTGGAGCCTCATAGAGATACTTCATGGGATCAACCTTAGCCACCGCTTGAATGTGGTAAGATTGGAAGTAATGTCTCAGCTTCTTTGTAAGCCAGACCATGGTGGCGCAAGTCTTTTCCACAATCGTGTACCGAGTCTTGTAGTCCAATAACTTCTTGCTGAGATAGTAAATGGCGTGCTCCTTCTTGTCGTCTTGCTCTTGAACCAGCATTGCTCCTATTGATCTCTCTTCAATGGCTAGATACAGGATAAGAGGTCTTCCTGGTATTGGTGGTTTAAGAATAGGAGGGTTTACCAGATAGGCCTTAATCCTCTCGAAAGCTACTTGACACTTCTCGTTCCATTCCACGGGTTGATCTTTCTTGAGTAACTGTAAAATGGGCTCACATATAGTAGTAAGCTTCAAAATGAATCTACTAACATATTGGAGTGTTCTAAGAAAGGCTCGAACCCTTTCTCTGTCTTTGGCGCCGACATTTTTTGAATAGCTTTGATCTTTTCGGGATCCATCTCTATGCCTCGCTGACTCACGATGTGTCCTAGTAATTTCCCAGACGTTACCCCAAACACGCATTTCTTCAGGTTTAACCTTAGGTTATACTTTTCGATGCGAAAGAGGACTTTTTCAAGTACCGCAGGGTGTTCTTCTCTAGTCTCAGACTTAACTAACATGTCATCGACGTATACTTCTACTTCCTTGTGTATCATGTCATGGAGTAGAGTTGTAATTGCTCTTTGGTAGGTTGCAGCAGCGTTCTTGAGTCTAAACGGCATTACTCGATAGCAGTATGTTCCCCATTCGGTGATGAAAGACATCTTGATCTTGTCTATAATAGCCATGAGGATCTTATTATATCCTGAGAATCTATCCATGAACGAATACATTGCAGCTCCAGTGGCGCTATCGATGAGGACATCGATGTGAGGGAGTGGAAAGTCATCTTTTGGTGAAGCTTTGTTCAAATCTCGATAGTCCACGTAGACCCTAACTCTTCCATCCTTCTTGGCTACAAGTACTACATTAGCAATCCAATCGGAGTACTCCACCACTTTGATGAACTTTCCTTCCATCAACTTGACGAGTTCTTCCTTCACCTTCGTAGCCCATTCTGGTCGAAGTTTTCATAGCTTCTGTTTGACTGCCTTTTACCCGATCTTAGTGGGTATTTTATGTTCAGCGATTTCTCTATCGACTCCTGGCATGTCTTTGTAAGACCAAGCGAAAGCTTTTACGCATTTTTCAAGTGTTTTTATTATTTCTCTCCTTTCCTCACGAGTTAAATCATTAGAAATGTAAGCCAATTTAGGGTTTTCATCTGTTCCAAGATTAATTTCAATTAAAAAAGTGTCATGTGCGCTAAATATATCGAATTAATGTTCGAATGTATGCAAAGAATCATCAGGAGAAACACCACACAAATAAGCAAAATCAAACTTTATTCCATTGAAATTGTTCACATCAAACAAATTAGAAATTGAAACAAAAACATCACAATCACTACTATCATCCTCCACAGGCGGAGGGTCTTGAACTTCAACATTGAGAACCTCATCCAAATCTTTAGCGAGTTCCTTCTTCAGTTCCTCGGACAATGGGACTTCCACTTTTCCTTCAGCTTCAACTTGTCATTTCATCTTGACCAGCTTGGTTATGATTAGCAATGGTTGCTATGTTAAGTGTCTTCAGCCTTGGAGGTTCTTTAACAGTTAATCCCGCCATGTGGTCAACCACTACATCGACTTCAGCCTCAGTTAGAGAGCCTGATTGGCTCTTCTAGTTGAATACATCATTGAAGATTTCAAAACCTGGGACTACTTGTCCATTTACATTCACAGGCTCGGAATCTCCTCAAAAATGCTTAGGCTTTTCGGGATGGAAAGTGAACAAAGCATTAGTAGATTTTAGCTTTTTCTTTTTACGATCCTCATCACCTAATCCAGCACGGCTGTTGTCTCCTACTTCAATGTCGAAGAATGGCGGAACCTGTTTCTTCCTTCCAAGCCCATCCCCTGGCTTGAAGTCTTGTTTAGCCATATATCTTCCAACCCATGCAGCAAACTGAGGGGGATTAGATTCTTCCTCAGTTATAGGATTGACATATGGTCCTTGGAGTGCTTGATTGTTGGAGAAGTGTGCTAGAAACACCTTATCTAGCTCAGGCCAAACTCGAGTATGCACACGATTGAGGTTCCTTATCCATGACCCAACTTTTCCTTCAAGAGATTTGTGGAAAAAGAAGGTCCACTGGAGTCTATGCAATCCCCACGACTTCGTGAGGCTAGTGAACTTCATGAGTTATGCATGGGGATCGGATGTACCGTCATATGACAAATCTACAGGAAGGTCTCGGTCTAGGCCATAGGATGGATTAGTCTTCCCATGCTCTTCACAAGCTTCATATTCTGGCAGAATGAACTTTGTTAATTCTTCATCTATGACTTCACCATACTCTTCCTCTTCTTCTTCAATGTTGGCCAATTGGATCCCCGTCATGTTGGGTTCTGATATGGCCATTGCATCAATGACAGATTCCTTGTCAGCTTCTAGTGAGATGATCTCGCCGTTGTATGGAATCTTGACTTTTTGATGAAGGGTAGAGGGGACTCCTCCCAAAGAGTGAAACCATGGACACCCCAGCAATAATGAGAATGTCACTGGGATGTCTATCACGGTGAACTCAACCATGGATTGAATAGCTCCTATCTTCACTTCAGCCTCAAAAGTTCCCAGGACAGAACTCTTCGAGTCATCATAAGCCCTTATTGGATCTTTGAAGCATGTCCTCAGTAAGTCCTAAAGTAGGTAAGACTTGTAAAGGGCATACATTCAAAGTTGAACCATCACCTACCATTACACAAGGCATGACATGATCCATGACCACAGCTTTCAAATAAAGAGCCTTGTTGTGCTTCCTTCCTTCGGCGGTAAATCCTCATCTAAAAAGGTGATCCTCAAGGATTCTTTCTTATCAAAGGTATGGCCTCCAATAATTAAGCAGACCTCCTCGGCGGTTGCAGACGTGGGGGAAGCAATGTCCATGAGTTTCTTTACAAAAGTAGAGCGGTGATCAGGTGATTCTACCAAGAGCTCCCACACACCGATCTTTGCATTGTTTACCTTCAACTGTTTGACTATTGCCTTCTCTTTCTCTCCCTAAGGTTCGGGAACAACGAGCAATGGTGTTGTCGGGTTCACAGGTCCTCTTATCATGTTGTGAGGCTGCTAGACACATCCACTTCTTGTTAAATTAGCGACTGGTTTCACCCTTGAAGATGGCACCTCTATTGCGAATTTGTCAAAGTCATCATCAACTTCTATTTGATTTAGATCAACCTTCTTGGGTCCTTTGCTTGGTGGAAATACATGATTAATGATATCTTGTAAATTCCAAGGCTTAGCCTCAGTTGATGGCACCATCTCTACTGTCTGATTGGCCTTTTTGATCTGCTCCAATATGAAATTGGGTGAAAGTCCTGACTGAATCATATTGACTGGCGCAAAGTTGGGGAGAGGGTTATTCTTTGTACTCGGTTTCTTCTCGGGCTTTTCAACTTTCCCTTCAGTAATGAGTCTTTTAAGTTCTTTAAGAAAGGTGTAGCACTCATTGGTCTTATGCCCCACTCGGACGTGATACGAACAAAAGTTATCCTTCTCTTCAACAGTCAGAGGTTGGAAAGGTCTTTAGCTATATAGGACCTTCATCATACGACACTTGTAGAAAATCTTTCCAAGACTTTTGGCCCATGGGGAAAACTCTTGGGCTAAAACACGTTGTGTGGCTACCACGAACTCGACTAGCTTAGAGGGTGTAGCTGTCTTTGGTGCAGGTTT
>CAOJBJ011043177.1:0-11345 GCA_948291685.1 Euphorbia celastroides | reverse complement strand
TCCGGATACAACATGCATTGAGTTGGTCAACATGAGAAAGTTTGATTCATCACAAGATTTATTTTTCTTAAATGGAGTCAGGTTCAAATCTATGATTTGAATCCGAAAACCAATATTTGCCCACTAAGTATTAGGTAATCTGGAAAAAAAAACTCTACATCCTTTGTAGTTGCTCACAAAAATAGAAAAGTTTACAATTATATTGTTACTCTAAATTAGGTTATTCTTTCTATATTGTTACTTTGCCGAAATACTTTCTCAAACTGCCGAAATGGCTAACTTAGGCTTTGGAGTGTCCCATGAAAAACAACACCGATCTTTAATCTTTTCAGCCTTACAAGTTGCATTCCCATCAAAGCAAGGTGACCGACTGTATCTAGATTTCTGAAGTTTTACTCATTCAGGAGACTAAATTTTTAGTGGTTAGTTTCATAGAGACAAACAATATTCTCACCATTTTGTTTATTCGAGGAGTTGTTTTTTTCGTCATTACCTTTGAGGTTTCTTCTCATGTGTGATTGTCAAAGGTAGTGACGTAAAAATCGATGCCTCAAATAGATAAAGTGGTGAGAGCATTTGTTCGTCGTTGTGGAGCTGATTACGGCGGAGCAAGTAAATAGATACACGCTCACCGCATCATTGAAAACTTAGTCTTCTGGATGAGTGAAGCTTCAGATCTCCAAATTCGGCCGATTACCTGCTTTGATAAGTTGACTGGTCCGTTTTGGATTCCTTTGGAACAGAGTTACTAAGCAGAACCGGGCAGCTGGAGTTCTTGAAAACTTTGCAGAGGGAGAGAAGTATTCTGAGCATTTCTTGAGGAAATATGTCCGCAACAAGGCCCCTGAAATTATGCCAAATCTCAACAGCTTTTTCACAAAACCCAATTAAGAGAAAGGTCCTTTTGTGGTCTAAAGTCTAAACTTATGTATCAAATGTTTAGTACAAATATGTATGCCTGTTGTTGTGGTTGTTTATTATATATTCATGTACTGTTGGATCTACATGGCATGTTTGTTTTGAAGATTAAGACTGCAATAGGCTGAAACTTGTTGTACTTGACTGAATTTGAAGACTGTATTGCATTTGGGGTTATGCATAAAATATTTATGAGCTATGTGATATGTTCTATATGAAAGTTTCTTGGAGACTTGAACGCATGATTATAAATTTAATCAGTTCATTTTATGTTCGATGTTTGTAAATTTTGCGTGTAAGTGTAAAGTGAACTAAATTCTTTGAAACATTTTGGAATTCCACGCAAGAGGTACACATGCAAACTTAATTCTATTTCAATGGCTTCCACGTTTTGAGCCATCTAATGCAATGAACATTGAAGGTGACAATGTACTGTGATGAACTACAAGTCACTCAACGAACTATGAACAGCTAATTGGTTAAATTATTCTTAGGGCTAGAATTGAGTTGATATTGGTTTTCCATGTTGCTATTTTTAAAAAGGATTAATGATAGAGAATTAGCTAATATTGGAGGGCATATTAGAGATTTGCATGATTAGGGGCAGGAAGGGAAATATTAGGTAAATATTCATATATGAGCTGGCAGGGATTTTGTTATATAGTTAGAGAGGTTGTTAAGAGAAGAGGAGGATGTTTTGTGTTTTGGTTTTCTACTGTAAGCAGGGCTATGTCTTTGGTTAGAGAGGGGAGCATATCCCTCTAGAGGCATTTTGGCTTTTTTGTTCTTCTCTTCATTTCAGTTATAATATAATCTGGTTTTATTCATATTTTGAATCTCATTTTCTGCATTCTTCTTTCATTATTCTTTTGCAATTTTTGTTGGAGCAAATTTCCTTTCAATTAACTTCAAAAAATGTGCATTGTGGTTTGAGGCTTTGTAAAATATTGCATAATTTTTTTGAGAAGTGGATCTGTGTGTTTCAAAATTGCAAATGTATGATTTTAAATATTAAATGGTCTAAAAAAAGTAAATAATCTTGTTCTTTTTTAATTGAATCTCTGCAGCATGATTAATGGAAATCACTCTAAGTGTGCTTGGTAGACCACGCTTGTTTCCAAAAGGATTTTTACAGGAATAATTACAAAAACATGTCCGTGTTTTGTCTCAGTAATTAAAGGGGTCTATGTTATTTTTTTTATAAAAAAGGGTCTGCGTTTTCAAAAAAATTAACAAACAAAGGTTTTTCAATACTAAGTTATGTTAAAAAATGAGGTAATAATGTTCATTTTTCTATAAAATTTTATAGAGTACTTAAAAAAAATATAACACGCATTAATGCAAAAATTTGAATTTTTTTAAAAAGTGCAGACATTTTTTTTTATGATTGTTTAACTTTTATTAATTAAAAAAATAATTCCACTTTTTAAAAGTTTTCAAAAATTTTCACTAATGTGTATCATATTTTTCTCAACTAACCTCCAAAAATTTCATTGTAAAAGGAACACGATTATCCTATTTCGTGATATAATTTGGTATTGAAAAACTATATTTATTAATTTTTTAAAAACACAAAACTCTTTTTTATGAAAATATAACACAAACCCTTTTTTATTGCTAAATGAAAACACATGGCATATGTTTTTGTAAGGACAAATGTATCCGGACTCCCCTGAACTTGTCCACATTTTTGTCCGGCATCCTTGAATTTTCAAAAGTTTCTCTGGTCCCTCTGAACTTTCTAAAACGTGTCTCTCACCCCTGGATACGACGTGTCAACTTTTGATTGGATGAAATGTTTGAAAAGTCAAACCAATAAGAAATCGACATGTGATACATAGGGGTGAGATAAACTTTTGAAAATTTTTGAAGGGGTAAGAGAAACTTTAAGAAAGTTCAGGGAGACGAGAGAAACTTTTAAAAATTGAGGAATGTAAGATAAAAAAAGTGAACAAGTTCAACGGAATCCCGACGGATTTAGCTTTTTGTAATTATTCCATTTTTATATTCATGAGGTAATTACCACAACTCAAAATTCAAACTGGCAAACATATCTTCTATGTTTATGGTGCTACCAAAAAAAGTCTTTGATTTCAGGGATTTTATACTAAGAGCCCGGCTTTTTGCACTTCATCTCGATTTAACCGTTCATTAATTAATTAATACTTAATTAAATGTATATTATGAGATAATTAATAGTTAGATTGGGGTGGGGTGTAAAAAGCCAGACTTTTTGTATAATTTCCCTTGATTTCAAGTCTTTTGTATATACACGTGTCCAAAATCCAAGTATATAGCCAAAATGCCATAAATAAGCAATAGTGCAAATAAACAGACAATTCAAAGTTTTAAAAAGGCAAGCGAATACAACAGACAAATTGAGAAGCCCGCTAACTGATCGCACAATTCAAAGTTTGAAAACAAAAATCCCTCCAAACTCCCAACAGAAACCAAACGTATCTCCCTCTCTTTGAAATTTCTTGCCCGCCATTACTATTTCCCCTTTTCCTCCGCTCCCTTTCTTTTCCGTTTTTTAACGGTCCTTCCTCTCTTCCCTTCCCCATCTCCCCAATTCTTCTCCTTTCCCATTCTTCACCGTCTTAGATCTGATTCCCTGGAAAACGATGCCGTTTTCATCTTCCGAGGCCCCGGAATCTTCTTGTCACCACCACGCCTACAGCAGGAAACAGAAGTCTCTGGGTCTTTTATGCACAAAGTACTGATCTTCCATCTGTTCTTTTGGTTTCCCCTTTTGATGTCGATCTTGGGCTTTCTCGCTTATGCTGATTCGGTTTCTGCAGTTTCTTGAGTCTGTATGATAGAGATGGCATTGAAGTGATTGGGCTTGACGATGCTGCGTCAAAATTTAGGTGCGTCGTCTTGGTTATTTGGATTACTAATTTTAATTGGGTAAACTTGTGTTTGTGTTTAGGGTTTTCATTTTGCTTGGTTTGATTTTGAGATCTGTAGGTGTTGAGAGAAGGCGGATCTATGATATTGTCAATGTTTTAGAAAGCGTTGGAGTGAGTTTTTACTTTCCTTTGTTTAGTAATCAGTGGATTCTATGCGGGTCGTTTTACTAATCTGGGCGCTTGATGCGTTTTAGGTTCTCGCTAGAAAAGCTAAGAACAAGTATACATGGAAAGGATTTGGGGCAATCCCTGCAGCTTTACATGAGTTAAAGGTAATACATAGTTTTAATTTTCCTTACTGGAATGTTTCAGAAGTGTATGTGAGTTTTTATGGTAAAGCAATCTGGAAGTAGCACTGATTTATTTTGTGTTATTTGCTACGATAGGAGGAGGGTTTGAGGGGTAATTTATGCAGTTCTGATAAGCTGCACAACAGCAACAGTAGTGAGAAAGTAAGTTCTTGTTTATATGATGGACTTTTAGTGATATTGGGAGCTTTTGACTGTTTTCACTAATGGTATTTGAACTGTTGTTTAGGTATCAGATGATGAGAATGATGTGGAGGATGATTGTGATTCGAACCCAAACATTGGAAGCCAGAATGACAACTCTGTTCCTTGTGGTATTGTCAAATCCACAGCGGCATCTAGATTTGGTATGTTTTATGGTATTCATGCTTCTGTAATTTCCATGTTTATTGATCTAGTTTATAATTAATCATTGGTGGTGCAACTAGGCTGATATGTTTAACTTTGCTAAACAATAAGATAAGGATGAAAATCTGCCATCTATAGTTCTCTGCATTTTAATCCATGTTTGTCTTGTTGAGAAATTAATACTCTTATTTAATCTTTTTTAACCAATTCACAAAATAATAAGTGCCTATGACCGTCAATCATTTCATGCACGACTACTTTAATGATTGTGCTTTATTCTCTGTTTTACAGATAACCGAAAAGAAAAGTCTCTGGGACTTCTAACACAGAACTTTGTGAAGCTCTTTTTGTGCTCTAAAGTGAGTGATGACTACCCACTGAACTCTTTTTGCATGTTAGATATTCTGTTAACTTTACATTTGATCGATACTTTCCAGGCAGATATGATTTCTTTAGATGAAGCTGCAAAACTCTTGCTTGGAGATGGACATACTGTTTCTATTATGAGAAGTAATTTTCTGGGCTATTTTCTCGTTGTTTTATTCTTAAAATTTTCATTGTGCTTCTCAAGTTACTGCTTATTACTGATAGCTCATTCTCTTTATGAAATGTTTATGCAGCAAAAGTGAGACGGTTATATGATATCGCCAATGTGTTATCTTCCTTGAAACTAATTGAAAAGGTATCAACACTGACGGTTAGTGAAATAGTTTAAATTTTAATGCGAAAAAATTATACTTGCTTGTCCAAATCACTTTCTTAGCCCTTTTAAACTTTATACAGACTCATACAGCACAGTTCAGGAAACCAGCATTCAGATGGTTGGGCATGGGAGGGAAACCTGGGAGTGCACTAGGTGGAGTTGCAGTGGAGTCTAGGAAAAGAACATTTGGAACTGATGTTTCTAACATTTGTTTCAAAAGAAATAAAGTCGAGCATTTAACTGATGGAGACAATAATCTCATATTTAGTATGCATAAACCGATGAAAGTTGAAGATGCCGTGACTGTTTCTGATGGTGGCAGTTCGGGTTGTGATTCTCAGCAGGGCTCTAAGAGTTACCAATTTGGTCCATTTGCTCCTGTAACTGTGGCCAAACATGGTGGCTCTGAAAACAAACAAACTCAAGCACGTGACTGGGAAAGTCTTGCATCTACATACCGTCCTCAATATCACAACCAAGGTAGAATCTGATGTCTTGATCAGTTGAAGTTTTACAGCATATGTTGAACATAGGAAGCAGCTAGGGCTTTTCCCAATTATGAAGTTATTAAACTCCCTTGCCTAGTTCCAACTGTAACTAGTTTTCTACTGTAAAATCTTTCCAAAGAGTGCCCCCTCTCCTCTTGATAAGAGGCAAAAATACATGTTTCATTTCAGGTTTTCCATGGTGTGGTATGGTATCTTGTTTGGTTCCATGGTTTTGTTTCATGGTTCCAAGAACCACGAAACTTTAAGTTGGTAGAACCATGGTTTTGGTGGTTCTCCCTTATATTTCAAAAGAACCATGTTTGGTTCCATGATTCTCTTAATTCTAAAGGAACTATATCATACTTAAATGAACCATGTGAACCATATGCCCCAAACAAGAGCTAAATGAGTTTACATATGTAGGCATTTAGCAGCTATCCTTGTCATCGATGTTCACCAACTATAGTTTTAACTGTGATTTGGAGCAGATAATGTGTTAATAGGTAATCCTATGTCTAGAGCCATGGCTGCGGGAAATAGTTAGACTAGGGTGAAGCTCTTGCTGCCTTGTTTTATCTTGTCAGGGGATTGAGTTCATATTGATGTGGGGCTAATTTTGCAGCTTTGGAAGAACTTTTTGCACATTACATGGAGGCATGGAAATCTTGGTACACTGAAGTTGCTGCAAAGAAACCAGTTCATCAAATCTTTTGATGCTTGTGAATCTTCGGGAAGTGCAGAGACGTTTTTCAAAACTGTTTTACAAAGTTATAGGTATAAGAAAAGAAGAGATGGTGTATATGCCAACGGGTTGATGCACATCCTTGGGATTATTGTATTACTTAGAGTTCACATTTTTCTCTAGCAACTGAAACTTTGTACATGTGCTAATTTATGGTTAGCAAATGCAATGGTAGTTGAGATCAACTACAAAGCAGCAGCAGCTATTTTACTGATCATATCAATGTTGCATTTGAAAGTTAATGGTTTGGACAAGCAGCAAGTGATTTGATAAAAATATATATTGCAGACCTACAAAAACCGGTGATTTATTTATTAAAAGAACTCAAAGAGGTTATGATGATAGGCATACAGTAGACATTTATTGCTATTAAAAGTAAGAGTTATATTTTTTACACGATTTAGCATTCAACATCATAAGAACTTACTTTGGACTCGGAAGGAAAATTTTCAAATATTTATGTATATTGAAAATAACTGTGCAGTTTCCAGTGAGACAGAATGTGGGAAGAAACGATCAAATTTTCTTATTACTATGTGCAAGAATGTCAATTTACAAAAGGATGAAAGCTGATTTGAAATAGAACTTTTCACAACAAGAATTGAAATGGTAGAAAATCATGAATTCAAGAAACAATACAAAAGAGGGAGAAATGCAAAAAACAACCAAGACCTAAATCTGGGGGAGTCTGCTACAAGATGATTTCATCTTGAACGCTGAGATTGAGTGTTTTGTTTGGAAGAACAATGCTGTTGACTACAACCACTTCATCTTCAACATTCACTGCTTCACCTGCACCCAATGAAAATTCAATACTTCAGATCAGACTGCAAAAGCTCGAAAGTTCTGCATTTATGAAGGAAAAGAAGAATGCACAATGAGAAATACCAAGGATGGTGACTCCCAGCTTGGCATTGAAATCTCCTGAAGCCTGCAATCAGTTCATTCAACTTCATAAGCAAGGAAGGATTAGAAATAAGGAATTGGACTTCAAATCAGAAAAAGACACGAGGTACGGTAGAATTCAACAAAAATGGAATATTTGATAACTTAATTTGGCATTATTGTATAAAAAGGCAACTTGCCTGGACACGGGACCATCTACTGATAGAGGACTTCCACCCCACAATTGAATTAATGACAACTCCATTTTCCTGACAAAAAAGAATAACAAGTGATCAATTGTGAGACTAAGGATTTGAGAGATTTATACAGCAAAATTATTCTCCTAAATTCCTCAAGTCAGTTACTTCTTAGTACCATGACTTCAACACCATCCAGGATTATACAATTGATTAGCCTTGCACCGGCTCCTATACGAGCATTTGCAGAAATCGAGACATTGGGACCAATCTGTTTCACCAAATTCTAAAAAACTCAATATCACACTTGAAGTGGATTGAAAAAAATTAAAAAATAATAATTGCACTATATTAGGCATTGAATAAAAGATGAAAATGTTACCTTGGCAGTTGGATGTACTTTGGCAGATGGATGAATGTAAACGTCGCCTTTTATGGTGGCCGTTTTTGAGCCATCGCCACTAGCCAAAAGATGTGGCGATGTACGCCGAAATTGGGCTAGATATAGGGCCGAACATTTTAAGGACATTCTGCAAGTATGAATTTCAGAAATCAGAATAGGTGATTCAAATATCTATAAGCATAGAAAAAATATAAATTGTTTCTTGGTTTACCCAGGAGTTTTAATTTGTTCCCAGAAGTCCATGGTTTCGTATGTATACAGCTGTTTTTTCCCCGCAAGAGGAGACAATATGTCCTGATCCAATCTCACAAAATCCGTGGAAGGGCTCCTGTATAAAAAATTTGGGTCAAATTAGACCTCAAACAAGGGTTTCTGTCAATGCTTATAGTAGATTAATAGCATCATCGTTACAACAAAAAGAAAACAAAATATCTTTTAAGACTTTATGAAGAATGAGAATTCCAAAACTAGAGAAAATGAAAGAGCCGAGACAATTATTTTCCATAAGATGCTAAAATTTATTTCTTCTTTAGCAGTAAGAGATACCTTGTGGCTGATTGAAGGGCTTCAAAGCTCGAAAGACGTCTCAGATTAGCTACACCGAATTAAAACAAAGGTAAGATTCTGAAAGGCAAGATAAACAATATATATGCATTTAGCAGGAACATGAGCTCAAGAAATAGAACAATGCCAAAATTGTATTAGCTGAACATTTTGATAGTGTTCTTTATTAAGGTGATTAACAGTATTCCAAATACTAAAATTACATTATCTGACTACTGATTATCCAATTAACAAAACTCAATATCTGACCTCTGTCTTTCCGTTGCGAAGAAACGCCTTGGATTGCTGTAAAGATATCGGGTGAAAATACATATACACCACAATTTATCAAATCACTTACCTGTAACACAAACATGAAAAGAAGAAACAATATGAAATCAAGGGAAGAACAAGCATAACACTGAATCGGATGAACTAGTATAAAATATCAGTTTTGTACATACAAAAGTTTCTGGTTTCTCTGTATAATGTAGCAGTTCTTTAGTGACAGGATCAGCAATCAATTCACCGAACTGGCTCGCTGACTCAGCAGAAACCTACATGAAAACGAGAAGGTGGAGCTAGTTACAAAAACACTGATAAACACTGTAAGCTATTGCTGGAAAATTACGTTCAAACATATTTTTCTAGAAGAAGGCTTTAGCCAAGTAACCAACCTTGATCACTAGAATAGTTCCTATCCCACCATAACTTTTGTGAGCCTCTGTATACAACGATAAACAAAAGAGAATTCAAAAGTTCTGCTGAAAAAAGTTGAATGCTACTGATTTAGAAGTTAATCACGGCGGCATAAAAAGATAATCATTGCATCAAATATACACAAAAAGTTTGAGAAGATAATACTTGGAAAGAGTGTGATTATCGATTACCAAGCATTTCTGTGAGAGGGAAACTGCAGCAAACATCACAATTCAGCAATATTATATGGGACTGCCAAAGATGAACAAGAATCACTCAGCAAACATCACAATTATGCAAAATTATCTGAGGCTGTGAAAGATGAAAGAATTTAAGCTAAGATTAATACAGGATTGTCCTCCATGATTAAATCTCTGAAGTTATAAAGCCCACCAGCTGAGCCATGTGGTTTGTCTTCCTTCAAATATCTACAAGCAAACACTTAACTATTAAATAAAGAGCAAGCCTGGGGAAATAAAGAAAATCTGCAGAGTGGTCTAGTTACCTCACAGGGACTTTAAGCTCGTTTGAAATCGATGATAAATATAATGCAAATTCTCGTTCCTCGTAGAAACCAACAAGATAAATCTGTGCCAAATTTGGAATCTGAAGCAGAAAGCGCACATATTAGACTTCAAAACAAGATATTGACAAACTGAAATTTAGTTGTATTTTAGTACTCCATTACCCTCTTGCAAGCAGAAATAGGATGGTGAACCATTGGCTGTCCAGCTAGAGGGAAAAGAGGCTTGGCAATATTCAACGATAATGGCCGAAATCGAGTACCTGATCAGAAGAGTAGGTGATTATTTACAGCTTAGACACAAAATTCAGCAAAATCAGATTATACTGAACACAAATCAAACAGCTACAGAACGTTTAAAGGCAAGGATGAGGAAAAATGTACACCTTTAGTAGGACCTCCGACCATAATGACGGCAACAACTTTCTCATCGGAGCTGCCCATCTCCGATCAAATCTGCAATTGAAGAAGAGAAGCAAAGGAAAAAGGGGAGATGGAGATACTGATTGGATGTGATGGGATTCACAAACGAATATTCTTGGGTCTTCACTCATATTTTAAGACAGGGCATCCTTCATTATTATTGATCAATGATTATATGTCACTTTGACTTCTTGTTGATTAGGTTGTTCAATTTTATATTAATTTTCAGTTTATTATAATTATATATGTACTAGAATCAAATTGGTTGAAAGAATATGATTTGTTTATTATAGTGCGACATATGACATTGAGATTTGTAATGTGGCTATGGGGGAATAGCATCTTTTTACCTTAATTCTAATGCTACAGCTAACAAATGAAATAACAATACCCTTTTTTTATAGACTGAATAAAAATACCCTTTAGTTGATATCTATTTTTGCTTTACATGTTAATTCATTTTACAATGTACAGGTGGTTTTGGTCGTTATTATCGTTGCAGTAAAGAAAGAATCAATGTCCACTTTAGCTAAAAAAGTAGATAAATACTGCAAGTAAATATGATATATTTCTGGATTTTCGCTCTTGCTTGTTGTCTGCAGAAAAACGGGATTACGTGATTCTTCTTTAACAACACATCTTTGTATGTTTTCAAATGGGAAATTCTAGGCTGAGTGTTAATTTTCGGTAATTTTGAACTATGGTTCTTATGCAGTTTTGAAAGTGTTTATAGAGAAAAGGTAGTTATTCGGCGGCACATTGGATCTCATTTGATGAAGTAACGTAAAGGTCAAATGCATCAGGCTCTCATGTAGTTGTCTCGAATAGCCTTTCGTCACCCTGAACTTGAAAAAATGTATCTATTAACCCCCTTCAACTTACAAAAATGCACCACTTTGCCCCCTAAATAACACGTGTTGACTTCTAATTGGCTTGATTTTACAAAATTTTCATTTTTTCCATCCAACCATAAATTGACACGTGGAATTCATGGGTTTAAAGACACTTTTTAAACAAATTTAAGGGGTAAGAAGTTCAAGAGAGTGAGAGGAATTTTTGAAAGTTCAGGAAGGCGAGGGGTTATTCGGAACCACTTCAGATAGGTCGCGATGCATTAGGCCTAACAAGAATTTATCTATTTGCTTTCTTTATCTTTAATTTTGCAATGCATTATTCCCTTTCTAAAAATATTGGAGAGGTAACTTGTAGCAGAAGTTGTTTTAAGTAGCACTGTATTTTTACGGCATAGGGAC
>CAOJBJ011043089.1:0-10589 GCA_948291685.1 Euphorbia celastroides | reverse complement strand
TGAGCAACTCGAATAATTTTCAGAATATTTTATACCACTAACATCATATATTTTAGGCACAATAAATATTTTATAAGTTTTAATTTTAAATATTTATACTTAAAGAAAGAGATATATAATTTTCATTACACTATAACTTCTTAAAGAATCTTTTACCAAATAATCTAATATAAAAATGACCATGTCTATGTCTTTCTTGTTTCCTATGTACAACCTTTCTCTTTAGTTTGTCATTTGGTTTTTTACGCCTATATTTTTTAATTTGGCAAAACAATGTGTATTTGAAAATTATATAGGAGAAAAACATAAATAAAGACAATATTATGAGCTACCAAGGGCTGGAATACTTGTTCAATATAGGACTTAATTAAGTAATTTTAAGGGCACAATGCTTAACAAGGGCCCAATGCTTAACAAGGGTCCAATGCTTGGGCTTGGGACTTTTTTAGGGTAAGAGCCTAAATAAGTCTTTAAAACCGCCCTCGATCAGTTTTCTGAAATCTCCCGCTTTGTCAAAAATCTTGAAGACGATGAAAATTTATGGCTACATTGATGATCGGATGACATTCAACACCATGCGAGAACTCATCAAATGCAGTAAAAAAGCCCTAAATGAAGCTGAAAGTGGCAATGTGGTGATAAACATGCTGATAGACTCAAGTGGTGGATTGATCAAATCTGGTTCATATCATTCTCTCTTTCTCACTTCTATTCGTGAATTACATGCTTAACTTGTTTCTTGCTTTAATGTGTTAAAGGACTCTTGATTTATGACGCCATGTGTATGTGCTCTGTTCCCATACGCATCATCTATATGAGCTCTGCTTTTTCTGTGGCAGCACTGATTCTTTGTAGTGGAAATGGTGGCATGCACTTGGCTATGCCAAATTCAGAGATAATGATCCATCAAGCATCATCTGGTGGTCAGATTTCGGAAAGATCTTCTGAGGTAAAGATATACTCTGATCATCTTCTAGATGAAGAGAAGAGAATGATAAAGATAATTCCTAAGAACTCTAGAAAAAGTCCAAGATTTCTTGAGAAGCAGAGAGCGAAAGGATATTTGTTCATTAATACACCATGAAGATGGGGTTTATTGATGATGTTTTTAGAGATTTGGATGTGCTAGCTTTAGTTGGTATAGAAATGTAACTACATTTACACGTATATGTTTTGAAGTTGTATAGTCATACAAAGCAACTTCTTATAAGTGAACTATTGACACATTATTGAATAAACATTAAAGAATGTTGCGGGTCAAAATTAGGCAGAAGTGCTCCGAGGGTTGGGACATTTATTCTTGTATACATTTATATTTAAAGGCTATTTTAGTAATATTCTTCTTATTTTACTTTAAAAACTCATCTTTTCCTTCCAAACACAATATTAATTAATCTTTTATATTTCTATCATGTACTATCCTCTCCTTTCATTTACGTTTCATTATGATTTTTCAACAACTTACTCCTAAACAAAGCCTAAAACAAATTCAAATTTTGGCTGAAATCACAAATATGGCATTTCAGAAATCTCTCTACCCGCAAACGACAACTATGATGAAGACGGTGGAAATCTTTGGAAAAATTGACGAGCAATAGGCATTAGCTACTGTTCGCTCACTTGTTGCGTGTCAGAAAGAGGTCCCAAATGCACCTGAAAATGGGCTCATAAACCTCCTAATCCACTCGTATGGTGGATGTATACGATCAGGTTTCCTCTTTATTATCTCATTCTCTCTTTCTCTCCTTCATTCAGTGAATAATACACATTTAACTTATATTTTTATGTGTTTAAAAGTTTGATGATCTATGATGCCATGTGTCTATCTACTATTCCAATCTGCACGATATGTATGGGATCTGCTTATTCCATGGCATCTATAGTTCTGTGTGCTGGTACTAAGGGAATAAGTTGTCTCCCACATTCAAAAATAATGGTGCATCTAGCATGGAATGGAAATATTTCAGGAAGAACTTCTGATATGAAGATACACTCACAGCTTCTCTCAGATGATGAGAAGCGGGTGTTGCAGGTATTATCCAAGCATTCTGGAAAGCCTCTACACTTTTTCCAGAAGCTGATAGCGCATGAGGATTATTTTATGAATCCTTCAAGGCAATAGAACTTGGAATTATTGATGGTGTGGTCAGTGACTACAGTGAGCTTCGATTAGACTCGAATTTAGTTGTTTAGGTTAGCTTTAATTGTAGTGAAGTTGGTAGATATTGAGGATCAATGTAACTACATTTACACACTTCACATATATGTTTAAAATTCTAATTACACGTATTGTACTACAAAGAATTTTGTTATGTGAACAGTTGAGAACGCTTTAATCATATATTAGTGATCTGTTATATGTATGTTTCCAAAATTTTCATAATTGTATGTTGTGATTTGTTATTGAGATAATATAACAGTTTTGAAACTTGTTATAACTTTTCATTTGAGTTCTGGAAATGTGAAAGTGAAACTCACATAGGTTTGTTCGGGCTTAAAACGTCTAAGAGTTTTCTGTTGTAAATATCACTAAGCATTATGGAAAAACTCCAAGATTTCTTGAGAAGCGGATAACGAAAGGAGATTTGTTCATGAATACGATGATGTTGTTAGAGATTTGGATGTGTTTGGCTCGGATGTGTAGAGTCTGATAGGCTAGCTTTAATTGGTATAGAAATGCAACTACATTTACATTTACACGTATATATTTTGAAGTTGTATTGGCATACAAAGCAACTTCTTATATGTGAACTATTAACACATTGTTGAATAAACATTAGAGAATGTTGCTGGTCAAAAGTGGCCAGAAGTGATATGAGGGTTGGGACATTGCAAACTATTTAGAGATTCGGGGTACAAGGATGTTTAAAGGGAGTTTGCACGATCTTATATGGAGGTGGCGTGTGATAGTTTAAAGAAAGTAACACATCCACTAGCAGGGCCGGCTCTTGGCAGGAGCAGGGTGAGCGACCGCTCAGGAACCCCAAATTTTAAGGGGCCCCATTTTCTCCGGCGACCGGAGCTAGGTTTTTGTTGCTTTCAATGGCTTTGCACATTAGTTTCTTAAGGAAGAAGATGAACAGTTAAAGAAAGAGAAATAAACGCGTTTTGTTTTATTTTTTAACCTAATGAACTAACACGACATCGTGTCTGGTGGGGCCCGTTTAAAGCTTTAAAGTTCCAAAATGGCTATGCAGGTTTCACGCCACGTATTCATTTCCCTCCATCTAATTAATGTAGAAATAAATAAAAAGGAAATAATATGGGAAAGGTGGAAAGCATTAATTATTAGGATTTCAATTAACATTAATAAGAATCAGAAAAAAAAATCGTTAATTTTCCGTAAATTCCATATTCAAAAACAATTAGCCAAATCATGTCTCCGTCCAAATATCCACTTATACAAATCTCACATCTAAATTATAAATTTCATATTCTTTGTTTGATTTTCCATTATCCATTGAGTGCTCAAATTCTCACCCTCCTCGAAATAAATACAACGAGCTCTTCCCCTTCAATTTTTCTCATATTGTCACTACTTTCTTTTTTAGTTTACAATAAATTTCATTGGTAAGTTTTCATTTTCTATTGACATTTATGTTAATCAATCTTAATTTGTGACTTTTTTTTTTCTTTTGTATTTTTGCTCAGGGCCCGAAAATCTTCGAGACGACCCTGTCCGCTAGAATTATTTTGGTTGTTTTACTTGTTTATGATATAACTTTGTTGCAATAGATATTCGGCTTATATCCATAATTATAAGTAAAATTGTACCATACACTCTTTATTTATATAATATCATTACTTTTACTCAAAACAACAATTTATTATTACTTATGTCACATTCAACTTTTTATTTATGCTTTTGTCATTTTTTTGTCCTTTTTCTGCATTCTCCTCCTTCTATGCGTTCCATGTACCGATGTCATTATAAAACCTTCTCTCTTTCTTAATTAATTCGGATTTTTGAAATTTATAATCGTCATATCTCTCAAATCATCGATTTTTTGGATTTGATTATTTAGAATATTTTGTTCGTTTTATTTTTATCTTTAAAACAAGATCCATAATGATATACTATTGACGAAAAAAAATTCAAGTTTTCATTACAGATCATTATAGGCTCACAAAATGAACCTACAGAACATTATAGGTTCGCAAAATGAAATTATAGGACATTGTAGGTTCGTAAAATGATATTATAAGACATTATAAGTTTACAAAATGACAATATAAATCATTAAAGGTTTACAAATGACATTATAGATCAATATAGGTTTACCAAATGACACTATAGATGATTATAGGTTTACAAATTGACATTATAGGTTTACAAAAGAACATTTTAGATCATTATAGGTTATTATAGGCTTACAAAACAACAATATAGATCACTATAGGTTTACAACATGAAATTATAGATCATTATAGATTTATAAAATTAAATTATAGGACATTATATGTCTTGTCGTAGTTACAAAACCCCAAATATTAAGCATTGAAGCAAATCAAGTATTCAACAAACGAAACTAATCCATTAAAATAGGAAAAGAAAAGAAAAGAAATGAACAAACCTCGCATTTTACAATTCCAAGTTCAATAATAAAAAAACACATAATCAATAATCTAATAATGGCGTAACTTTAGTGCGTATGCAAGCGATGAATTGGATTAGAGGAACTCAGGCGGGATCTAGATCTGCGGACAACAGCAAACAGATTGTTGTTTCCGAAAACTGTAGAGGAGAAATTTTCTAATTAGCAAATTGTTATTTCTGATAATGCTCAATCGACGTCGGAAAAGGAACAAACACTGATCGACAATTCAACGAAGACGAAAGATGTCTTGCAACTGAGGAGAATGAGATCGGACAAATACACTCTGGTGAAGGCTGAAAAGAGACAGCTGCGGTAGCTACGGCGGTCAAAGACGGAGAATGGAAGAGAACTGGCGGTGGCTAGCGACGAATTTCGATTCATGATTGAGAGACTCATTGTGAGGAAACAAAAGCTTTTGAGGGACGAGAATTTTGTAGTGTTTATGGAGAAAAGAGATTTTCAAAATTAATAACACGGGTGAGCGTAAAAAACAAAACTAAAATTTTAGGGTGTAATATTGAACATAAATTAGACTCATTTTGGTGACATTTGGTTGTTTTACCCGAGTTATAATCGAGCCAATTATGTAAGTTATCCAAAAATGTAAGAGGGTGAAAATGAGCTTGAAATTAGGTTTTTAACGAACAAATAATTGTAGTCCAACCTCAAATCAAACCAAAAACACATGTCTTTAAAAGCAAGTGCTGCCTCACATCACAACCCACAAGCGACCTAATTCAAATTTTAGCTGGAAAAAATGGGTCTCCACAAAAGTCTATTTCGAGCATTTTCTGTAGCTACTTCAAAATATGGTGAAAACCAGTAGAACCATAAACCACAAAATGGCGTTAGATACACCCGGTTACTCATTGACTATTGGAGAGCTGCTCCAACTTAAAATATTGTCATCATAATGCTTATCCATTTAATGAGAGACTACATCAAATCTGATGTTCTCTCGTTTTCTTTTTGTTTGAATTAATATATGAGGCTTAACTTCTTTTTTTATTAGGGAAATTGACATGTATATACAATGGTAGTAAACTATGTACATAATATGACAACAAAAAAACTTATTTATGTAGTTTGACCAGAATGAATCTTATTTACATAATAACACTTTATATATTCTAACTTCCACGGACTTCTATCCTTTTACAGAGCCTTTCCCTTCCAACTCGTCTCCTCTCACTCGATCTCTTTCTTGAACGTAGCAGTTGATTTGTGGTCATCGAGTATTCTTTCACACCTCCACCTATTTCAGTTGCACTCCCCGCTCCCTTTCCTCCTTCGATTTTGACTCTCTTCATCACATTACCACTCTATCTCGAGAATTCTCGCCGGTACTTCTTCAATTCTTTGTTGTTATTTTCTATTGAAGTTCTAATTTGTGTTTTCATGTTAATTTCTCACTCAATTTCATTTCCGGACTCAATTTTGATTTTATTTGGTTTGTTCTTCGACTTCGATTCAAACTTTGATTTCGATTCCGATTTTTTGAGATTGACTCTGACTCTAGTTTATTTTGTTTGATTTTCTGTTTTTTGTTGTTTTTATGATGAAATGGTGATGAAGATAATGATGTTCAAAAGATGCACACAAGGCGTTCGATAAAATGTTTTTATAGTGCGAAAGACATGTATAGTACATGTAATGACAGTGTATTGGTTGTATAATATATGTAATGGAGTATTCTTCTTCTTTCTTAAATCAGAATTAAATTTGCAAATATGTAGAAGATATGTATTGTATATGTAAATCATATGTAAAGTTTCTGCAACCAATTCAAAATTTTTATATAAAACGTATGTATTGACTGTGTAATGAATATGTACACATAAATGAATGCGTATTAAGATGTTCTTTAGATATGTGTAACCAGTTCAAAATAATATGTAAATCAAATGTAAAATATCTGTATATGCGATGCAAAGAGTATGTAAAACATATGTAAAGTATATATAAAACACATGTATAAACATGGTATAGGGTGAAAATATGAAATTTTAGTGGATACTTATAATAATAGGTTTACTATTTTTGTTATTTATGTAATAAATTTGAGTTAGTTGTTATTCTCTTGAATTAAAAATTAAATTTTGTATATTTTTGTAAGTTACCATTTTTTTTCTTAACTTATATACTCACTCAAGCCATTGAGTCCAACACTCTTGAAACCCATAAAATTTCTACACGGTTAAGCTTAAAGCATGTGTGTTTACATTTTCAATAAAAAGGTGAGGTTTGAGATTTTCAATAAAAATTAGAGGTGTTCATCGGGCGGGCTTGGGCCGGGCTCGGGCCGGGCTCATTGGGCTTTTGGTTAAAAATGTCAACCCAAGTCCATATTTAAAACTTCGGGCTCGGGCCGGGTTTATGAAGTCAAACCCAAGCCCAGCCCAAGGCCCGTTAATTATTTTATTTTATTTTATTATTAAATAAATTATAAAAAATAAAATTTTATATAAATTTTACATCTAAACATATATTATAGTAAAATTCTTAAAAGTTTAGTTAATAATTTAGTAAATTAATATTAAAATTAACATATAAATTGTTAGACATAATACAAAAAATATAAAATAAATATTTTTGTATTCGTCGGGCCGGACTCGGGTATTTATACAAAAATCAAGCCCAACCCATAAAATTTCAGGCTTTTGCGAGCTCGGACTGGACTTTATATTAAAAAGACATACCCAAGTCTGCTCATTTTAAGCGGACTCGGACCGGGCCGGATGGGTAGCCCGGCTCGTGAACACCTCTGATAAAAACCCAAAAAACTTTTACAGCAGCGAGAACAGTGGCTTCAGTGCAGCCTAATATTAAAAGCCCAAATTAAAACCCAAAAACCCAACTTTAACTTCCGTCATTGAAGGGTCCGAGTAACAGAGGTCTCCATCTAGTTGAAGCATATAGCTGAGTGTAAAGACATTTTATTTCATTTTTGTGATCTATTATTCCTTAAAAAAATTCTCATTTCATTTTGTGTGATTTCTTGTACTGCTATTGTACTCTCATTTCATTTCACTCCATTTCAGAGCACTCAAAGCTCATTGTCAATGTGTTCAGCTAGACCGTAAACTTTCAAAGCATTTTGATTTATTACTTCTTCAACAGTCTTTGATAAAGGAAATTTTGTTTTTCTGATATATTATTCTTTAATTATTTCTCAATCACTATGTGTCATTTCTTGTAACTGATTCGAACTCTCCAATCAAACTACAACAATCATCAATGACATTGCTAATAGGAGCACTTGAAAACACACACGAGCAAATGAAGCAATAAAGCCAAGATGAGTAATAGAGGAAACCAAAGGGTCAGAAGCCATAATCATACAATATTTTAGGAATATTTTTAAGTCAGAATGCTTTGGACTCAGTGATACACCATTTATGTAAATAATCAATACTCAATGATGCACTCATTTTTATGAGTATATATAAGCATCATTCATCCCCCATACTAAAAACTAGCAATGGAGAATCTAGAGAAGCAGCATCTCAAAACAGACATGCTAAACAAATATGGCAAAGACTTGACCAACACTGCAGCTGTGGTATAACTATAGTCTGTTAGCATCCAATTTGATGCAGTATAACTCATTAGATAATTTACGCCACTGCTTATTGATAATTGCAGGGCGAATTGGACCCCGTAATTGGAAGAGAAGTTCAGATCGAAAGAATCACTCAAATACTCAAAAGAAGAAAGAATAATCCATGTCTTATCGGTGATCCTGGGGTCGGGAAAACTGCTATAGCAGAGGGCCTTGCTTTGGAGATAGCTATCTCAACTGTTCCTCTTCAGCTTCAAGGGAAAAAGCACCTTTTCCTCATTCCCTTCTCGATTATATTGATCTCATAAATGTGGTTGATGAAGTGAGAGAATCAAAGGGGGCTGTGATTTTGTTCATTGATGAAATACACACGCTTGTTGGAACTGGGGGAGGCAATCAGGCTTTAGATGCTGCTAATATTCTGAAAGAGGCGCTTGCAAGAGGGGAATACACTAAATACATCGATAAAGACGGTGCTTTGAAGAGGCGATTTGTGGCTGTTGATGTGCCTGAACCTTCTGCTGATGAAGCTATCGACATACTCTATAGGCTGCGGCCTAAATATGAAGAACACCACGGTGTTACTTATGTGTTTAATTCTCTCGATGCAGCCATTTCTCTGTCAAAGCAATACATAATGTCAGGTTTTTGAAAAAAATTACCTTTTAAAACCATGTGGTATTACACGTTTGTTTATTCTATTCCTGTGTTGCACATATTCTCCACTTTGTCTCGTGCTACTTAATTCTTGTCGGTTTAGTACAAATTACCAAGTCCATTGCTTCGTTGGACCAAAGATTAATCATTCTTTGGCTTTGGATTGTGATGGATTAAAGCAAAATGTCTCATTAAACTGTCCGAACTTCTTTTATTATGAAGTCACGGATACCTATTGCAACTCCACTTTTGGGTCAATTGGAAACGGCCTCTCTACATAGGGGTAAGGCTGTGTACACCCGACCACCCCTTACTCTGCTTGTGCAGGAGCCTTGTTAGGCATTTAGGGTAATGTTGTTGTTGTTGTTAGTACAAATTACGTGTGATTACCTGTATAAAAGCAGGATGGAGACTTCTTAGCATTTCAAATATATGGTCCATTGCTTTTCAAAAAAAGAAAATATATGGTTCATTATTGAATTAACTCCATTTGCTGCAGTGATAGGTTTCTTCCGTATAAGGCGATAGACTTGATAGATGAAGCAGGATCGAGAGTTCAAATACTAAACAAAACAGAACATCCATTGAAGAAACCGACATACAACACATTGTGTCAATGTGGACTGGAATTCCTCTAGAAAAAGTAACCTTAAACGAAGCAAACCGGCTACTAACCCTGGAGCAGAAACTGCACAACCATATTTTAGGCCAAGATGAAGCAGTAGCTGCAGTGAGCCGGGCGATAAGGCGAGCCAGAGTGGGCATTAGAGACCCCAACAGACCAATTGCAAGCTTCTGGTCCAACCGGGGTCGGAAAAACCGAGCTTGCAAACGCATTAGCCATCGAATACTTCGGTTCGAAAGAAGCCATGATTCGGGTTGACATGAGCGAGTACATGGAGAAACACGCCGTGTCTAAGCTCTATGGCGCACCTCCGTCGTACGTGGGGTACGAGGACGGAGGCAGTGCGCCGGCGAGGGCACACGGTGGTTCTGTTTGATGATATTGAAAAGGCTCACAGTGATGTTTGCAATGCCTTGCTGCAGATTCTGGAAGATGGGATTTTGACTGATGGGAAAGGGGTCAAAGTTGATTTTAAGAACACTATTGTAATTATGACTTCGAATGTTGGAGGGGAGCGAAACGATGTCGGATCGGAGAAGGTGAAGAGCTCGGTGGCTGAAGAACTGAAGGGGAGTTTCAGGGCGGAGTTTTTGAACAGGACTGATGAGGTGGTGGTGTTTAAGCAATTGTCGAAAGGGGAGTTGAGAGAGATTGTTGAGATTATGATAGGGGATTTTAATGGGAGATTGGAGGGGAAGAAAATGGAGGTTGAAGTGAGCGAGAGGTTGAAGGAGAAGATAGTAGAAGAAGGGAATAATACAAGCTATGGAGCGAGGCCATTGAAGAGGGCAATTGTGAGGATTTTGGAAGATAATTTAGCTGAAGCCATTTTGAATGGGGACGTTGAAGATGGTGATTATGTGAAGATGGATGTTGATCCATTTGGTAATGCTGTTATTTGTTAGTTTATTTGTGACAATTGGAATTAATTTTCTCCTACTAGTACTTGTATTTTACGTTCATGATATTAGTGAATCCTACTTTTCAAGTAAAGTGGAAAAAATTAATTTAGAATCGTGGAAATGATCGCGCAAACATGTTACAGATTTGATTCAATAATATACATAGACCAAACAAGTTTCACTATTCTTGTGAAAAATTGAAGGAAAAAAATGGAGTATGATAAATATTTGGGTAAGTTACATGG
>CAOJBJ011042766.1:0-10265 GCA_948291685.1 Euphorbia celastroides | reverse complement strand
TAAAAACCAAACGGAGAGAACACCAAAATTAACGAGGTTCGGCTAACTTTGCCTACGTCCTCAAACACTACCGAATTAATATTTCACTCAAATATTACAAAGAGAGAAGAAGAATTAACAAATGCCTTAGAAGGAATAGAAGGCAAATGTTGGGATGATTATACAAGGCGTATGAAGCCTTCTTTTATACTTAGAATTTGCCCTTCCCCCACTCATTCAAGCGATGTGGGATTTTGGCATTAAAGCCAAAACTACTTTCACACACCATCATTATTTTAAATCTTGTATTCAGCTATTCATCTCACCCAAATATTACTTTAAACCTAATAGTCTTGTAGTTACCCTTTCGAGTTCAGATTTGTTTATTAACACGAGTGTGCTTCTCTTTAATCATAATTTAAGTCAAAATGATCTTTTCTGTTAAATTTCAAAATTTATTCAGTGATGTGTATTATATTTTTGTTAACTAACTTGCAAATTTTCATAGCAAAATAAATATGATAACAATATTTGTGACATAATTTAGTATTGAAAAACATTTTTATCTATTAACATTCTGAGAACACAGACCCTCATTTCATTATTTGTGAAAAAAATAACACAAACATCTTTTTGTTACGGAATTAGAACATTGAAAATTTGCCTTAGTTTTTAGGTAAATTGATATAAATATACAATACTTTCAAACTATTTACACAATTTGTCCAACAGGAAACTTATTTACATAAATAATAACTTTAGTTTCATATTTACATTTTTAGCAACATATAAATACAAAGTGTAACGCTCTGCCAATCTTGCTCCCCAACTCAAGGCTGTTGTCGTGCGAAAGAAGACGTACGAGAAGCGTATTGTGAAGAAAAAGACATTAAGACGCACAACAAGGCAAACCTAAGAAGGCTCTTCCGAGGTGTAGCAAGACTCTTGAGGAGATTTCGAATACTTTAGGAAGGGTCTTGTGCATGAATTGGGTGAAAAATGGGCTCAAAAGCCGAGCCAAGGTGAAAATTGGGCAAGAAAAGCAATTCAGTCCGCTAAAATGGCCCAACCCAGAAAAAGTGTTGTTAAAGCCCAAAAAGTTTTGCCATAAGCCTCTAGAACTGTCGCCAGAGTTCCAGAAAGCGTTGGCAAAGAACCAGAAAACCGTTACTAAAGCCAGAATTCTCTAGATTTGCCTGGTTACGAGATTTTTTGGTTCAAGTGTGTTCTGGGAAGCTCCAAACCGACTTTGGTAGATATTTTAGGCTAAAAATCATAGGAATATATTAGGAATATTCCAAATAAGTGTGAACCACATGTTAAGGAGGTGGAATGGTAATAAATACCCATCTCCCCTCATTTTGTAAGCATGGAAAGATGTATACTCCATCACACTATTGTACTAACTTTCTTCCTTTGTAATAAACTTATATTCTCAAACTCTTGTCTCCATAAATCCTCTATAAGTGCCTTAAATCTCTTCTTACACTCTTCAATACTCAACCTCGAGTTGTCTTAAAGGCTTACTTAGCACACAATTGCCGAGAAGTATTGTCTAAGTGCCGAACGTGGAAGTGTTGCCACTACCCAAGAACAAGAGCAGGTATGGGGCGAGATGATGAAAGTCAAAAGAAGCAGTCCAAGCGTGACAAGTCAAAGGCACCGACCACAAAAAATGTCAACGCAAATGAGACTCGCTTTGCCACTATTGAAAGCCACATTAATGATGTGCAAACAAATTTTGGAGAAATGTCCGACAACTATGACAAAATGGTGAAAGAATGTGAAGCCATTTCGGATGTCTCACGAGAACTTTATGATTGTCTTCGCAATAACTTGCAAAGCGCATTGACAAATTGGAGGCGAAGTTCGATTCCATGGAGTCAAGGTATGCCACTAAACTTAAGAATTTACGTGATGAAAATCAAAATCTTCAACAGCAAGTTCACCAACTTCGAATCAATGGGAGTTCCAGTAGTGTGAGCATCACTAGTGGACAACCCATTCCAACTAAATTACTTCAAAAGCTCAAGAATTTCAATGGCATTCGTAATGCCGTCACTGTGGAGAACTTCCTTTTTAGTCTCGAACAATACCTACAAGGGCTAGGCATTGTCGACGACGATATAAAGATCGCTACTACACAATCATTCCTTCAAGACACAACCCAACAATGGTATAGGCGACGATGCCTCGATGCCGAGAAAGGAGGGCAATGAATTGAAACATGGGAACAATTCAAGGAGGAATTGCGCAAGAAATTTTGTCCAACCAATGCCAACAAAGATGCATTGAAGAAACTGTGGCGACTACGACAAACCGGTAGCATCACCGACTACATCAAGGAGTTCAACGAATTATTGCTCAAAGTCAAAGGTATGTCAGATTGGGAGATCCTAGTTCGCTTCGAGGATGGACTAAAGGACAACGCAAGGGCTGAAGTATGTCGAGGTAAGCCCAAAACCTTCGATGAAGTCATTGCCATCGTTGATAACATGGTCGATTATTCCTCCAATCCTAGAAAGGGCAAGATGAATGTGTTCGAGGATGACGATGGGGAAGACCATGGAAGGAGGAAAGAATACCGAAAGGAAGGCGACAAGAAAAAGTCCTTCGAATGGAGGGACAAACCCAAAGCTAGTCCACCTAAACCTCCTAAATCTTGTTACAATTGTAAAGGACCACATTGAACGAGGGATTTCCCAAAGAGGCAGAAACAAGTAAGCGTCCTCCAAGCCGACCACGACAAAAAGTCGCAAGAAAAGGGAGAAGTATATGAGCACATAAGTGCAATTCAAGTCATCAATTCCTTAACTGTCCAACCCAAGAAGGAATTGAAAGGACTGTGTTATGTTGACAATATCATCAATGGTAAGCACGCCGAAGCATTGATGGACACGGGTGCATCAAATAACTTCGTTGACTCTAAGGAGACCAAACTACTTGGTCTCTCCTTACATCCATTCGATGGAATCGCCAAAGGAGTGAATGATTCAGCAAAACCCATCGATGGAGTAGCAAGAAGGGTTCCAATTTAGATTGGACCACGGAACGGGAAGCAAGAATTTATAGTCATGCCCATCGACAATAAGAAGGTACTCATTGGACTCGACTTTTTCAACATGGTAGACGTCACCCCGGTGACAAGTCGAAATGCCTTAATCATCGAGAAAGGGAAGAAGGTATACAAGATACCTTTGAAGAGACGTGAGAGGAAGAATCCATCCCTCACAAGTCTACAAATTCCTTCCAAAACAAGAGGTTAAGGGTAAGCCTCACCCTAAACCGAAGGAGAACGTTGGAGCTCAACCGAAGTGTGATGCTAAGGACAAAGACCGAACCAACCGAAGACATGATAAGGCCCCACTCGCAACGAGGACGCAACAAATTTGAGTGGGGGAAAATGTAATGCCCCGCCAATCTTGATCCCCAACTCAAGGTAGCTCTCATGCGAGAGAAGACGTACGAGGGGCGTATCTTGAAGAATGTAACGCCCCGCCAATCTTGCTCCCCAACTCAACGCCCCGCCAATCTTGCTCCCCAACTCAAGGAGAACTTAAGAAGGCTTTTCCGAGGTGTAGCAAGACTCTTGAGAGATTTCAAATACTTAAGGAAGGGTCTTGTGCATGAATTGGGTGAAAAATGGGCTTAAAAGCCGAGCCAAGGTGAAAAATGGGCTAGAAAAGCAATCCAGTCCGTGAAAATGGCCCAACCCAGAAAAAGGGTTGCTAAATCCCAACAAGTGTTTCCAGAACCCTCTAGAACTGTCTCCAGAGTTCCAGAAACTGTCACCAAAGACCCAACAAACCGTTGCTAAAGCCAGAATTATCTAGATATGCCTATTTATGAGATTTTTTGGTTCAAGTGTGTTCTAGGAAGCTCCAAACCGATTTTGGTAGATATTTTATGCTGAAAATCATAGGAATATACTAGGAATATTCCAAATAAGTGTGAACCACAGGTTAAGGAGGTGGAATGGTTATAAATACTCATCTCCCCTCATTTTGTATGCATGGAAAGTTGTAATACTCCATCAAAGCCTTGTACTAACCTTCTTCCTTTATAATAAAGTTTACATTCCCCAAACTCTTGTCTCCATAAATCCTCTATAAGTGCCTTGAATCTCTTCTAACACACTTCAATACTCAATCTCGAGTTGTCTTTAAGGCTTACTTTAGCACACTATTACCGAGAAGTGTCTAAGTACCGAACGTGGAAATTCTACCCACGTTACAGAGTGCTTTCTAAGAAGGGTTTGGCCTGGAAATAGAATGAAAACGTACAATTGCACTGGTGACAAGAACCATTTGGTTCCAAAGGTCATGCTTTGCCTTTGCCAAGTTGAACAAAGCAGTTTCTAAAAGGGCAAGTCAATTTATAAGTAAGGTCCAATCCAACATCTATATGTATACTCCAAAAATAGAAATTTTTTATATCTGTTCTAAATATATAACATTTGTCCATTTTTAGAATATGATTGGACTATAATTACTGTAACAACTTTATACATTGAGAAAATGATGTAAAACTAGAGTTTAGAGAAGAATTTATAAAGTAATTCGGACATGCTTAACTATACGAAACATGTGTTCGACTTTCTTTGGTTGGTATTGACTTCAATTAATTCGGGCAAGACACGAACTTCACATTACATTATCATTATTTTCAAGCAAGACATGAAAACTTTAGCTAAAGTTGAAATAATACGTGATTTCAAGGATGAGGTGGTCTCCTTACTACTTGATTCGTCCCCACTGCATCTCTCTTAATTAATTTTAATTCCAAAATTTGAAATAATCATATCTCTCAAACCGTTAAATTTTTTGACACGAACCTTTAGAATGTTTCGTTTGTTACATTTTTATCTTTATAATAAAATACATATTGATATATTTTCAGTGATGAAGATTAATGGTCAGAAAAGGTTTAATTCATAAACAATCTTTTGTTGAAGATGATGTTGGAATTGATGCTAATAAACTTGCCTATATCGATACCGTTGTTCCCTTGCATGATTTTTTTTATTATGTTTGTTGTTTTATTAGTTTTGCTTTGTGACAATGTCCAGCTTATTTTGAATTTTTAGAAGTGGAATCCGATGAACTTGGCTCGAGTTGGGAAGGAGAGAGCAAGAGTGATTGACATTTTGCTGGCTCGAGTTGGGAATTCGATGTCTTGAATTAGTGAATTGTTAGAGAATGCTATGATGTGTACTGTTTGATGACTTTGAACGGGTTGGATACTTGGATATGGTGTTTTGGTTATGTTTTTTACGTTCTTCAGAGCGAATGTTACAATGGACCGGATTCATGAAGAATTCCCCATCATGATTTTGATGTGTTAAAGGAAGAAAAAATCAATTTATAAGAGAAAAAACAAAAATTGTGTGTTTGTGGTGAAGATTTAATGGGAGTTCTCAAAATGATATGGAGGACTTGAACCATTGTAAAATTGTCCGTTCTTTACACATTTCGGAGTTATGTTAGATTCGGTGAGCCCTTTACTATTGTATCATACATGTGGAGGAATTTTCAGAATTGGGAAGGGATAAACCCGATCATACTAGAAATCAAACCATAGATTTTGATAACCACCGTATCATTAGACCTATGATGGTGACAAGGCCAACAACTGCTCAAAGTTCTCGAATCCTGCTCAATGAAAAGGATAAACTTAAAAAACATGCCTTATATTTTTTTTGGAGAAATTCTGATATTTATTTCAATTAAAAACCGATCATAACTTTAAAATATTATAATAAAATAAAACATTAATAAAAATTACTCAAATTTTGATAAATAAATTCACAAATAATATAAGTAGAATATATGAACAGTGAATTTATTGAAATAACTTGTGTAACATTATTGAAACTGCAATTTTTTAAAAACATACTTTGTGGTTAGTCCCATTTTGAAAAAATTTGAAACCACAAAGAATGATTTTGCAAAAAAAAATTTAAATCTTAGACATGTTTTTGCAAAAATGTGAACCACAAGGTATGTTTTGAAACTTACCCTAATGAAAAATAATTAATGTAGTTTTTCTTCCTTATAGTACATATAAAATTATTTATAACGAGATTGAATTTTCAAAAAATAAATTAGAAAATAATCGTGAAAGTCAAATTCAATTAACATAAAAATAAAAATTTTTTATTGATGATTGAATAAAATAAGGGTAATTTCAAAAACCACCCTTAAGGTTTCGTTGTTTCTCAAAAAGACTCCTGAGGTTTTTTTCTCTCAAACACACCCCTGAGGTTTTGAGCCATTACCGAAAACGCCCTTTTCCGTTTAAAAATGGTTAAGTGATTGTGTGATAAGGGGTGTTTTTGTCCAATCAACATATTTTTACCTATTTACCCAAATCCCTTAAGCCCTAAACCCAAATACCCACACCTGAAAACCTAACCCTAATCTCTCCTTGCCGTCGGCGCCCGAAATTCACGATTCAGGCGACGACACCTAGACCGAAGAAAAACTCGCCACCGCCGTTTGTCTCAGCCCTTGTTCTCGTCGCTGCTGCCCCTCCCCTGTTCTCCGTTGGTTCTCATCTTTTCCCATCCAGAAATTCCATCGGTTCTCCCAGCTAGATCTGTTTTGTTTTTTCGGTCAGATCTATTTTATTTTCGGCGACTTCGTCGACGTTTTTCCCATTTCAAACTCGTCGATTTCGACGGTGAGTTGGATTTTGGGATTTGGATGTGATTTTGACAGGATTTTGACTAGGATTTTGACCGGGATTTTGACGGCGGGTTGAATTTCGTGATTTTGATGGGATTTCGAAGAAACTCCGGGATTTCGACGGTGGGTTGAGTTGAGAGAGCGGCGACGAGAAGATGGGAGGAGGCCGAGCGGCGGTGAGATCAGGGGCTGAAATGAGCGGCTCCGGTAAGTTTTTTTGTCAGTTTAGGTGACGTCGCATGAATTGCGATTTTCCAGCGACGTCGGCGACACTGTTGATAAGGAGAATTAGGGTTAGGTTTTTAGTTACGGTTAATGGGTATTAGGGTTTGGTTATTGGGTATTAGGGTTTAGTTTCTAGGGTAAATGGGTTGATTGAAATGTCCCTACCCACGTCATCACTTAACCATTTTTAGATGGAAAAGGGCTTTTTTTATAACGAATCAAGACCTCAGAGATGCGTTTGAGAGAAAAAACCTTAGGAATATTTTTGAAAAACAGCTTACCCATAAAATAACTTGAAATGAGTCGTGGACTTTCGTAACTATTATTGGTCATTTTGGGAAAAATAAAGAAAAGTATATAATATAAAGAAGAGTCTTTGTGGTTTTTCCTTTTGGTTTAATACATCGGGATTTTTCTGAAGTTGTTTCAAATTGCTCCTCGCCCTCCTGAACTTTCAAGTGTGCATCTCGTTCCCCTGAACTTGTGAAAATGTACCTATTAGTTTCTTCAACTTACAAAAATGTACCACTTTGCTCCTAAATGTCACGTGTCGACTTCTAATTGATTTGACTTTTCAAAAATTTCATTTTTTTTCCATCCAACCATAAGTTGACATGTGAAATTCTTAGGTTTAAAGACATTTTTTTACAAGTTCAGGAGATTGAGAGACTCTTATGAATAATTTTAAAGGGGCGAGATGCACAATTCAGGAGAGTGAAAGGAAATTCGGGACAATTTGAGGAGCTCCGATGCATTAGGCGATTCTCCTTTTACATCTCACTACTCAGTAGTCCACTATTCTAATTCTAAGAACTTTCCTTTCTCCTTCTCATTCTTCTCTGCTTTTTCACCCATTGATTTTTGTTTTCATAGCTCAATTTGCTCAGTTGCAGAGTCCAGTTGCTCTAGAATCTGATGCTGAAATGAAAACAAACACCTTTTCCCGTATTTCTTGGTAATTTCCTAATCCCTAATTTTGATTTTGATTGTCTGCAGTATTCGCTTATCATCGTCTGCCTATCTCTTATTTTACGACAGTTCTGGTAATATGTTTGCATTTTGTGAGATTTATCTGTTTTCCAATTCTTTGCTCATAATTTTGAGCCAAAATATGAAACTCTACAGTTTTAGTTTCAGAGTTTATAGATATGATGGTAATATTTGTATATGGATTAGTGGAGATGTAATTCTGTTCATGATTCGATTGTTGATCACTGGAACTGAAAGTCCTTGCTAGATTTTCAAATTGATTATTGATTATGGAATGATTTGTTTACTACTTGAATAACTATAGAACTGGAAAGTGTTTTAACTATGGTCCATGAATTTCAGAAGTCACAAATTGATTTATATCACAGCAATAAACTACCCGTGCTCTGTTCGACTGTATATCTGCTGCCTTTTTCTATCCAATGCTGATTCAGTCCATTTACTCAGACTTCTAGGTGAATTCTATATGCATATATATATTGATTGATTTGGTAATATCTTTAACTGTATTACGATTTATCGATTGAAAGTTGATTAGTAATGAATATTTTCATAAATCTTTAGTCTTGGTTAGGTTGATTAAGAGTTAATGCCAAATATATGTGTGGCTTGTTTGTGAATTTTCACTGATGATAAGCACTTCTTTAATTATTCAGATTTCAACCAAATGGCAGAGCGTTTTACTGTTGAGCATGGTGGCTCATCTCTTGCCAATGCAATGCATTGAGAAACAAGTTAAAAGTTATTGGGCGACAGCTTATCCCAAAACTAAATGATTTGGCTTGTATACCTCAGTTTAAGTACCGGTCTAGATCGAAGCAAATCGAAGCCGAGTTGCTGGTTTTGATTTGTAGCATTTTTCTTGATGATTTTAGAATACCAGTTCAAGATTTGGTTACATATGGGTTGGGCTTAGACTTGTTTGAAGATGTGCATGACATGTTTTCAATGAGGTGTAGAGTCCATGACATCATTTCAGCCATTAATGATAAGAAGTACTGCAGAAAAGCAATTGGTGGCCAAATTTGTCTTGCTCATGAGAACGATGGACCCCTCGATCGATGTGTAAAAATGTTAGTTGGTTCTCGTGATATAGCAAAGTTGATTACCTCAAGGTATCCATTTGTATTTCGCCGGGAGATTGTAATAGAAAAGTGGCCTGAGTCAAATTGGTGTGAAGATTGCTATGGACTTTCCCTTGTTCTTAAAAAGGTCAATGTATATCCTTCTAATTTGGAGTTTCCAAAACTCACTCTGCTACAACTTCAAAATAGAGAAGATTCAGAAGGCATTCCTGTTGACCTTTTGAAAAATATGAAAGAGCTCCGTGTTCTATCCTTGGATCTCCCATCACTGCCGCATTCACTTCATGTGTTAAGGACTCTTAGAACGTTGCATCTTAAAGTACCAAGGGTTGAAGATATGTCTTGGATTGGGGCATTGATAAATCTAGAATTTCTTTCGATTTCTGTGTCAAGTTTGACTGATACACCAAGGGAGCTGGGACAACTAGAGCGTTTGAGGTTGCTTGACTTAAGAAAAATGAATATTGCATACATTCCACCTGGTGTATTGTCAAGATTGTTGAAATTAGAAGAGTTGTACTTCCAGCAAAACTTTAGAAAGTAGGGGTGCCAGGCAAAAAAATGTGATGATTATGATGAATGGGAATCAGGGGAAGAAGACAATTACGAAGGTGAAGCAAGAATCAACGCAAACCGCGATGAGATAAATGATGGAGGGAGAATCAATGCAAGTCTTATTGAGATAGTATCTCTTTCGTTGAATGCATTACAAATTTGTGTACCAACTGCTTCAATTTTGCCTAAAAAATCACCAATTTTCAAAAGCATTCGAGAATTTAACATTTTTGTACCACGTGGTGCTTTATATCAACCATTTGGAAAATATTCTATAAACGTGTTGCAAATCACAGGTGAAGCATTTGATATCAAAGAAAGTGGTATTTGTGATCTGTTGAGCAAGGCTGAAGAATTAAGTTTGACTAGAGTGCGGAATTTGAGGAATGTCATTTACCAGTTAGCAGAGGGCTTCCCACAGCTGCAGAAGATAATTATTTCTGAATGCAATGAACTGGAATTTGTAATTGAAACAACAGAAAAGAAAATTCTATCAGAAGGTGATAACTTTTTCAGGAAATTGGAGTGTCTCCATTTATCAATGCTATCCAGTCTGAAAGAAATATGTCACGGAAGATGGACAAATTTGTTATGGTTTTCAAACTTGAGTCAAGTAAGCATAAGGTTCTGTCCTAAATTGACATATGTGTTTCCACTATCAGTTGTTCGAGCTTGACACTAAAAAGCATAGAGATACTTGATTGTCATGAATTGGAGGGGATTTACTTTGAAGACGAGGACAACA
>CAOJBJ011042191.1:0-10860 GCA_948291685.1 Euphorbia celastroides | reverse complement strand
TTTGCTGCTTCTTCTTCTTCAACAACAGGGAATTGGGAATTTTTGCAGTTGTGCGTTTGTTTGATTATTACAACAATGAATTAATTCAATTAATAAAACGCAATTACGGTTTTAATCCTTCGATCCTTTTCTTCTTACTATATGGTCCATTCGGTGGTATGCTTATATTTCTGGCGGGAAACGACGACGTATTTCGGGTACAGTACAGGTACAACATATGACATTAGAACCCAAATCAATTTTAGATATTTAGAGCTACTTTAAGAATTGTTTTCTTGTTTGAAACATTTGGTGAGTGGTAACAGATAGGCCTAAGAGGCCCATAAACCTAAAATCCATGTTATAACCTAAATTCACAGTGATCAATCCGATCTAAACCAATTACTACTTGAAACTGTTCAGAAATAGCAGTTATGAGAACATTTCACCTATAAATACTCTAGTTAAACAGGTAAACAATGTTAATCACTTTATTTTACATCCCTCCTACTTGAGACTAACTTAAGCATCGGAGCGGCCACGCCGAACAGCTCGGCCTAGTCTCTTTGACAGTTTTGATTCGCAGGTGCTCACCTAGGAAATTCACTTCAGTCCCGTTGATACCAGCAAGCAGTTTTAATTGTCTAGTTTTGGAAGAAAAATTCAATCTTCACATTATGTGCTCTCTCGAGTGTATTTTTATTTAATTTCGATACACGACAAATTTGTAGGAGAAAACAAGAAAACATAAGCAAAAAATTTATTGTCCCCAACCATATAATTCATTCAAAACGCGTTATGTGTTACTTTATATAAATTTTCTCCCTTTTCTACATGGCACACTTAACACAAATTGAATGAAGTACATGACTGGAAAGATCAAATATGGAGGCATCGGATATTTTCAAGAGTGACACGAAAAAGATAGATATGAATTGACATTTTTAAATGGGAGGCATTTAAAACACATAATTTTGGAACAAAAGATATTTTTTCGTATTTTTGCCTTTTTGGAAATGCTATGGACCAATAAATTCGTGCTCGGTTGTAACTGGATCCTGAAACTTACATATGTGACAAGTCTAAAATCAATCCCTAGGCTGAAACAAAATTTACGTTTATTTATATTTATATCAATGGGCAGAGTTACATGTACATTTGTAACTCTCTATATACAAATTATTTTAGTGTGTTCTTTTCAATTGGCCAAATGCCCGGACCATGACAGCAACAAAGAGTCTTGAACCACCTTTTAGTTCCAGTTAGTTTCCCAGAGTTCGATTTCTTTAAGAACTGAGAATCCGACACACTTCTCTTTAATCCCGAATCATCCCGGCCACATTTTCCTAACTTATCCCCAACTGATCCATACCTCCCTAATCTCTGTAAAAATATCGAAACATCTTATAACAAGACAAAAAAAAAACAGAACATAAGATTTTTCATGTTTTCGGTCCTATTAGATGTTCCAGCACTGTTTTGCAGTTTATTTCAATACAGCTTATTAATATCATACAAAATCCGTTGCAAAAAGGCTGTTCGAAAGTAAATCTCTTCGGGATAGTAATGACAGTGACGGTGTTATAAAGTACAGAGGATCGGTCTCAACTGAATCACATGTAGCTGACCTCTTTGTTTGCTACAATGTCATCTGCACAGTTTGCATCATCCATTAGCTGGTTTTCGGGTTCGTTCTCTTTCTTGAATTCTGCAGTGTCGGCTTTCTTATCGCCAATGCAGCCTTTCCTCCAGAAGCTCGGTTGGTTTGTTGAAGACATAAGCCTAGCCCACATCCTGTCGGTTATCACCACCTTGTTTTGCTTCTCGGTGATCCTCTGCACAAAACCACGGCGCCAAAAAAAAAACGACTCGTTTTAGTGTTACTCAATAGAGCCCCATTCTTTTGAACTGAATGGAGAGTGACAGAACTGAACTGAAACTTATCTGAAACTTATGAGCTGAAACGAAATGAATAGAAAATAAGTACAAAAGAACATAGCCTAAAGACGGGACCAACTTACATAAAAAGGAATATAAGTTTGTCTGCCATTTACTAGACCGCTAGTGAACCCGGTGTAACCCGCCATTGCACCATGGACCGCACTTTGGGCAAGAAGTGTGCAGTAGACATTATCTGATGCATTGCTTGGAACAGCACGAATCATATACGTGGGATCTATCCAAAAGGAAAAACACGATTGTTATCTAAAGAAAAATAAAATTGAGAGCAAAATCAAATCATTCGGTTACACTAAGTTATTCCAACCTATGTACTTGAGGTTTATAGTCATCTTCTTCTGCTTCAAAAAATATTCCTAGAAAAAAGGAGACAATCCAATCCATTAGACCAAAATAAAACGTCTTATCATCGAACGAGTAGAAAAAAAAAATCAATACCTTCATCTTTTGTGACAACCATAAACCGACATCTTGGAGTAGTTTGTTTCCCGAAGCATCCTCCATACTTGCTTGCTTAGAGAGCAGCTCTTGCCCGGCGCCTTCTGCTACTACGATAACCATATGGCCGTCTTCTTTAAGCCGCTTTTCTACATACTGGAAGAGTCCGCCTTCGCCTTCTAGATAAAAAGGCGACTCGGGAATCAGGCAACAATCCACATCTCGACTTGCAAGGGTAGCATACATGGCAATAAATCCTGCACAACACACGAGAAATCAGATGCCAAAAGTAACATTCACTATGATACTTATCATACAAAAAAAAACTGCAATTTGCAACGGAATTTTTGCAAGGGAAAAAATCCCTTGCAAATTTATGATCTTGCAATGGACAGATATTCTCTTGCTGAACTATAGAAATTGACATAAAGGATTTCATTACAAGGGAAGACTGCAAGAATTTTCTAGAGAGCAAGGAAGTAAGAAAAGCCTAAAGTTCAATCTGTAGACAATTGGATGAATCTCGAAAGCTAATTTCAACAAAAGATGAAGACGAGACTTCACCGCTGTAGCGACCCATAAGCTTGACAAGACCAATGCCATTCTCAATACTTTCAGCCTCGACATGAGCTGCATTAATAGCTCGTTGAGCCTCCTCAACAGAAGTATCAAAGCCGAAGGACTTGTCAATGACCTGTTGCAAGTAGAAAATTTCAAGAATGTCAAACGATAATATAAGAAAAGATATTACAATATTTACGGTGTCTGGTTAGTCTAGTGGAGCATACCGGAATGTCATTATCAATGGTTTTTGGAATGCCAACAACCGATATTTTAAGACCCCGTCTTCTGACTTCCTGCAAAAAGATGATAACATAGACAATTTTCATCCTTACTTTCATATTAGTTACAAATACTGCCCAAATATTTACCTTGAATATCACTGATGCCCCCTTCTGAGTCCCGTCTCCTCCAATAATGTAAACCTGAGTTACAAAATCATACCACATAACGGTTAAGCAAAAAGGTAGATCTCGGGTTACATAGAATAGAATGGACAAATTATACATTTCAGAAACCTGATTGATTCCCCGATCTTGAATGCTATCGACTATCTTAGAAGTGTCATGGCCACCTCGAGAAGTTCCAAGGATTGTCCCACCACGTTTGTGAATATCATTGACAACCTTAGGCGATAGAGGTATAGTATTTCGAGCATAAAAGCCTTTGTATCCTCCCTACAGATTCCATTAGCTTATTAGGTATAATTGTGATGTATAATAAAGACAGCATCTATCTTAATCCGGTTTATTTAATTGATTTGAATTGGAGTGAAGATTGAATAAGAACTTACATCAATTCCCAGCACTCGCTTTACACCATACATGTGGTACAAGCCACAAACGATTTCCCTGATAACCGTGTTAAGTCCAGGGCAAAGACCTCCACATGTCACTATACAAGCATGAACTTCATCTGAACCAAAATAAACCTAGGAAATGGCCAAAAAGAAGATCATATACCAAAATGCTGTAGATTTCCGCCAATCAATGTTGGTCAAAATGAACTGAAACATACCTTTTGGCGAGGTCCAGCACGTCGGAAATGTGTTCCTCTAGGACTATCCTTGTGGACAACAATCTAAACAAAAGGAAAAACAAAACCAAAACATTATGAAAACATGCAAGTTATAATTCATCCTCAATAGCGCCATGAGCATATAGCTTTTTTCGCCATAAAAAGAGAAAATGCTAACCTTTTGTGGAACCGTGTCGTCCGTATGAACAAAGTACTGCCTGGAAAAAGACAAAGGATTAGATGAGGCGAGCATCAGTAACAACTTAAGGACTAGTTTGGAATCGCTTTCCCACACTATTGAGTCAAAAAGCTTTTATTTTCAAGCTATCCCAAAAAACATTAGATTACGGTTTTGGGAAAACAGTATCAAACACAAGACATTTCCATGTTTCCTTCTGGTTTTGGAAACCAAAACTCACGCAAACTAGTAAGAAATGTTCCGAATCATTTGTTGTATGATTCGGAAACCGTATTCTGTAAATTATCCCCGTTGTCCGATCCTATATTTTGCAGAAATGACTTTTGCAGAGTTTGTTTCCGTGCTATAAGAGAGTATTGGAAATGCTATAGAAGGCTAATCAACTTACTTAACAACGGAGTAAGCAGGATTGTCTTGTAGAGGATTGGGGTAAGTCTACAACAAAACAACACAGCAATGTAAGCACCACTTTAAGTTAACCAACGAACAAATCAATCTAAAAGAAATTTCCATTGCCAGCAATCAGAATTACAGACAAAAGAGTAAAATCCCAATGCAAAGAGCTAAAACTTCCACATAATCTGACAAAAAGATTCAAACTTTATGCATAAACAAACCCAATAATATTAAAGAATCAAAAAGTTCATACAAATCAGCAACCAGAATCCATAATCTCAACATCTTTAAGATTAAATCAAACAACAATTACATAAACATCAAACAATCAACGCCAAACACAAATGAATTGACAAAACAGTCACTTACAGGAAGGTTAGGAAGGTAATCAGTTAAGTGAGGAACATCTTCGAGAACATAGCCATGGCCGCCGGTGACGATCTTGGCGGAGGAGTTCCCGTTTCCGGCGGCGGCGGCGGTTCCGTTGGACATGGCCGATAATGATAAAAACCCAGAAGAAGGAAGAGTAAACCCAGTAGAGGAATTGGGAATTCCCAAATTAGAAGTTTTTACAAAACTAGATTTGAAAGGATTAGAAGAGGCGGAGATTGAAATCGAAGGAGAGTTGAGAGAGAACATATAATCAATGAGAAATTGGAAAAGGGGAAAGGGAGGAGACGGCCATAGTTATAGGAGAGATTGAGCAGGTGAAAAAGAAAAGGGAGAAATTGGAGATTGGGATTAAAATATTGAGGAAAAATGGTGAGAGAAATAGGGTAGAAGATTGGGAGATGTTAGTTTATTATTGTGATCTCCGGTATTGGAAAGAAGGAAGCCGAAAAACTAGAGGCCATTAACGGTGTTCTGGCCTTTTCAGCACTCATATGTTTTCCGACAGAGAGAGAAAGAGACACTGTTTTAGTTTTGAAGATTATACGGCCGAGGAATGTGTCGTTTTCAACGTATGAAAAAACGTCTTTGAAATTTTTAGTTTTAAGATATAAAACTAAAAATATAAACTCCTTGTGTAAAGAGAAATATTGTTTTAAGCTCGAGAACAAAAATACTTTAGGTGAAGATTATGGTGATTTTATTTTTTTTCAACATTAATTTTATTTTATCTTTCATCACCGTTAAATTAGTGGGATGAAATTCAATCCAATAATGATAGAAACAAAATAAAAAAAAAAAACAAAATCATCATAAAATATATTAATATTTTATTATAAATTCATATTAAGGTGCACCAAGGTTTTATATTAAAGAATAATTTATAAATTTAATAAAAAGTAGTTACAATTTTCATTAAATGTGGACAAATATACTAAGTCTTCAATTTTTGACTTTTTTTTATAACTTCAATTTTTGACTTAGCAAAGAAAGACAAGTGCGAATACTATATGTCAAAAAATCTACTACACTAACTAACAACTTTACAGTTTTATGTAAAGATTGAAAAATATTTAGAATTTAAAAACTAGAAACAATCAAAATGTGTCGAGTTTTTATTTATCATTATCATGAATTAAATAAACAAGTATATATTTTTAGAAATATGTATTTATACGATATTTTTTAATATAATGGAGAGATACTTATGAAAATTTATTATTAGAGTAGCATCGCGTATTAATAATTTTATTGATTTGATATCATTTACATAAAATTTTCAACAATTTTTTTCCTACTTCAGGGATTAGTAAATCCTTCATGACCGCTTTAGCCCTTTTCCATTATTTTGTTGTGTTGTTTTGTGTGTTACATATTCGTGAACAAATTTAGATTTATTCTCATTTTTACATTGTATTATAAAATTTCTGAATTTTTTTTATGATACTAAGTACGATTTTATTTGTTAGGAGAGTATACGAAAAATAAAAGAAAATATAACCAAAGTGTTTAATAATTGTTTTTGTTATATAATATGTTTTGCTAACCAAATGAACATGGGTGGATACATTGTTGGCATTATTCATCAAAGTTTGATAAGCTTATTAAGGCCCTTCGTTTAGAATAATATTCAATTTTAAAAATTTATCATCTGTCACTTCATTATTCATCCACTAAAATAAATAATAGCAATGATCCACATGAATCTTCAATAATTAAGTTCCATTTCACTATATGAAAAAGATTATACTCCGTGAAAGTAACATTAAATTTTTTTTGTGACATTGATTGATTAGCAAAGTGAGGCATGTTAAATACCTATGAGTAATATCAATCCATTCATACACAAATGATAAATGTAGAATTATAAAATGAACAATACCACACCGATAATTTGTTACGTAATTGACATATATTTCAATATTTTTTTCCTCATCGTGTCACGTAGTGTTTAGAGTGTATTGAAATAAAAAAAATGGACACTGATATATTTTAATCCATAGTACTTAATAATCGAAACTGAAAATGTGTTTGTCATGTATTAACGACCAATTATTTTAAAAAGAAAAAGTTAAATAGAAGTACATTGAAAACCTCATTTAAAAATCTAAAAGCAACTTAAGTGATCATAATACAATTTGCCATCCAGCTTAGACATCAAACGGTGGGCAGTGAATCCATTGTAATTATCTTTATGAGCTGCAATGCAACATTCCATCACCCTTTTGAACACTTGGTCTTCTTCATAAAATGGATGCCCCAATAATTCATCAATCTTCATCCACTTTAATCAAAATTAAATTAAACCCATTATAAAAATTAGGTTAACTAAATTAAATAATCAATCATATTATTAAATAATGTCGAACTGTTTACCACTTGTTTTTCACAATAGAAATGTGAAATGTCGTTTTGAAACTGTAAATTTTAATGTAAATTGCAACCGAGGTACCTTAGCGGCTTTTATTTCATTGTTGTTGATTGTGATGTCGTGAGACAATGGCTTAAGCATACACAAAAACATCAAATATCAAACGCCAACTCATGAGCATGCCTATCAAATTCAAATTCCAAATTAGAAACTGAATCCATTTTCTATGTTTCAATTCATTTGTAATGAGATTAAAATAAATAAATACCTGAGAGCTACTAGCTTAAGAAAGGCGGCCACAACCTGGTAAAATTAAGTCACAGAGTGACATTTTAATCTGTGTTTTATTTATTAAGCTAACACCGAAAATTTCAAGAAAATGTGTATATATGAAAATAAAATGTATACAAATTTATAATGTTTACACCCGTGAGGATGCGAGCTAGCAAAACTATTTGTAAGCAAGTTATTGGTGTTGGTTTGATAAAAGCTGAAGCTCTGCTCTATTTGTAAACAAGCCCTAGCTTGATAAAAGTTTAACTAAATATCTGCGAACGAGTGTATTAACGATTAAATGATATATCTTCTAGATATGGAAAAATACTAATATTTAGGGCACTTAATTTAAAATTATTTATGCAGGACAAACTCTTATATTTCTGTGTTTTCTTTTGAATAATTGGTAATTTAAAAATACTTGAGTTTCGAATACAAGTCTTCCTATCAACACATTGAAAAATACTATTACAAAACTTTTGTTGGTGTGAGAAATCATGTTAGTTCATAAACAAATGATACATAATTTCAATATATAACCGGTTTCTAAACAAACAACCTACTAGAGGATAACCTACTAGTATCTTCCAAATCCCAGAGCAACTACATGGGCATTTTTCTTGCACTACAAGAACCTAAAAAACTGTAATTTATTCAGCAACCACTCAATTATGGTAATTGTAATAATTAATTAAGGATTCCACCATTACTATAATTAGTAAATTAATAAAAAAATTAGTTACCAATTGGTTTTCAGTTCTAGTAAATTAATATTCAATTATTTAGATAGTTACAGTATAGATGATACTAGTCAGGTACCTTCATGGCTGTTGGAATTAGATATGCTTGTCCCGATAGTAACTTCAACCATATCCCCTTCTTCCCCTGTTTTTTTAGTTCACAACACACGTTAGATAACCTTGAACCAATACACAAAAGTGTTAGATGTAATCGGACAATTTGAAGTAAATCATAATTTAGTTTATTACTAATACAACGGATATGGTAGTGTCGATATTTGTGATCAACGACGTAAAATTTATATCTTATAGTTATCACAACTTTACTAGAACAACTTTTGTTGTTGCGTAATGTCTCGATAATAATAGTTTTCTAACTCGGTGATCGAAGTCTTGATCTATTGGTTAAGACGGAAACTGTGAACTTTAGAGGTTATACGTTCAAATCACATCTAAAATGAGTTGAACATTTTCTTTTACATTTACTGTAAGTCGCGAAGAGACCATTTTTTTCAAAAAACATTTATTTTAACTCTATTTCATAATAATTTGTTTGCTATTTAATTTTGTATTGCTTATGGGGTTTATTTATGCAATAAACTATTGCACTGCATTTAGTTCGGTTTTATTAATCATATTAGCTTACACTGAATCCAATTCACTTCATCATAAACAAGTTAAGTTTTCTAATCGTAGTATGTGGTGGATTGAAGGAGAGTTTATCATGAAATCAATAACACTAATTTTTAAATTCAACCCTAACATGATAAAAGCGTTGAAAATCAACTAATCAAATCGTTACCAATCAAAAAACAAAAAGATCAAATTATTTGCTGTCAGGGAATGAGTCAGTTTAAAAATTGATGATATTAATTGATGATTGTTGATATTAGTTGTCGATAGTAATCATTTTATGTTCAAAGTAGTTAAAAGTAGTATAATTAAAGACTTACAAATGGTATTAATATTCAAAAGAAAAAAAAGCAGTTGTTGCGATAGCTATTAAACACTGGAAAACCAGCTAACACTTTGTGTTCATTGGGATATTCTACAAAGAGACTCATAATCTGTTTTTCAAAAACAAAAAGGGACACTCATAATCTTTGATTTTTAATAGCATAAAATTTCTTTTCAACAGACCAATCACAGATCCAGCTATGGATAATCACATGCACATCAGCACATGCATTATTGAATCAATTAATTACAGAAAAATTAATTAAAAAATGTGCTTTCATATAGCAAAGTGACGCGATTTATTGGACGAAAAAGAATCCAATGCAAGATGAGAAAGAAATTGACCTTCAATCGCCAAATAGATAAAGAAGCTCGGAGAGCGGAAGCAAATGCATTAGATGTTGAGGGCAATGTGTTAGGGTTAATGACTGTCCCACCATACTCGTCTTCTGTCGCATCCAGAATTTCGACTGTAAAATTAGATACTGGGATATCTGGAAACATTACTCCAATTCTTTTACTATTATTTTTAGGCGTCACATTTACTCTATGCGCTTAACTTCATGGTACAGTAAGAGAGAGATAGACACAATGATTAAAAAATTAATTTTTATGATTTTCAAGCTCAACAAATCTCAGCCTTTCATTTTAAAATAAATGAATATGATTACTCCAAAATCACTCTACCTTTAATTTCTAAAGTCAGAGGATCCAAATCCGCTCCATAAATAAGTGCACTATCTCCCCATGAATCTACAAAAAATATATCTTCCAAGGAATTTTCCATATCATACATTTCGAAAGAGAGATATTTAGGTACTGCGCAATGGAGCTATACCGGGTGACAATGTTACGATCCTAAAATTGAGCCAATGAATTAAATTTCTTCTTACGTTTTTGAATTTCACTGAATTTTGAAGTGCTTAAGTGATCGGCCTCTTAGACATTCTCACCGCTAACATTAACTAAGACTTTTCAGTCCTCTATGACATCTTAAAGGAAACTATTGTTACACAAATATAAAGTACCTATAGCAATTATAGACACCCGACATGAAATATTCAACAATAAATGAAAGATAATAATTATTTGTAGGTGTAGGCTATGCTTACTTTGTTTTAAACAAAGTAAGCATAACTTTGTTGATCTCACCATTGAATTAGTGGTGGACCCCACATAATTAATGGTGAGATTAATAAAGTTAAGGTAACTTTGTTTAAAACAAAGTCACCTTAGAATCTCCCTTAAATTTATAAGGAGTTTTTTTATCTAACTAGGTTGATATCAAGGCATCAAAAAAATTATATATATATATTTATTTTTTCAATATATAATTGAAAAATCTATTACTTATAATTGAAAAAATGTTTAATGTTCTAAAATTAAAAGCATGACCCAACAGAAAATTATGCTCTTAATAATTGAGTTGTTAACGTCTAAACATAAACAATTATATACTAAATAATTAAATTTCTATAGTTAAGTAAAATTCAAATGACATTTCGGTCTCTATAATATTTTAAGTTTATTATTACTTTGGAATTTCGTACTTAGTGAAACTTTTGCAAAATTTAGAA
>CAOJBJ011041020.1:0-10631 GCA_948291685.1 Euphorbia celastroides | reverse complement strand
GTCATTGAACCTAGATGGAAGTCTAGACTCTCTCCTAGGTCTCTGTTCAGTTCCATTTTCATTTACAACAGGTTCATTGACAATATTTTCTATATCATTTACTCCATCCTGATTAGCTATATCATGTTCATTATCCAAGGTGATAACATCATCTTGTTGAGGTTGAGCATTGTGATCCACTGGATCATTGACATTTCTGTCAGTATTAGATAGCTCCACCTCAAAGAGAGATGTATCCTACTGTATCAGATCAGACCCTTTATTCAACATCTTAGGGAATACAGATTCATTAAAGACGACATTTCTACTTATAATCATCTTATTATCATCATTTGACCACAATTTATAGCCTTTAACACCATTTGGGTATCCTATGAAAATACACTTTTTAGCCCTTGGATCCAATTTAGTTTTAGTGTTATGAACATAGGCAATATACCCAAAAACCCTAAGATTACTGTAATTGACAGGTTTATCATACCAGATATGATTAGGACATCTAAACTCTAAGGTTGATGTTGGTGTTCTATTAATCAAATAACATGAAGTGGCAGCTGCCTTTGTCCAAAATTTATGACTCAAACCAGATTCAATTAACAGACATATAACCTTGTTTAAAATTATCCTATTATATCTTTCAGCCACTCCATTCTGTTGTGGAGTGTAAACACATGTTCTATGTCTCATAATGCCATTTTTAGCACAATACTCATTAAACTCAGTATTGACAAATTCTAAACCATTGCCAGTCCTATGAGTTTTAATCTTTGTATTTAACTAATTTTCAACTAGGACTTTCCATTTTAGAAATGTGTCAAATACATCAGATTTATTCTAAAGAAAATATATCCAGATTTTTCTAGAATAGTCATCTATAAAAGTGACAAAGTACTGATTCCCAGATAGAGACAAAGGAACCCCAGGGATCACTGTGAACATAATCAAGACAAGCCTTAGACTTTCCTATAGATGAGATGAAACTCTATTTGTGGGACTTTCCTAGAGTACAGATTTCACAAAATTCCAAACTAACAGTGTTTGGAAGACTAACATTGCTATTCTCTTTAAGAGGTTCTAGAATTTTAAGCCTATATGACCTAATCTCTTATGCCTGAGTTTAGTTTTATCCATAACAGTCACTACATCAACAGAGCCAACACAAACAGAACCATCCAGGTAATACAGACCACCTAATAATTTACCTCTAATAAGACACTTATCACATTTAAGAACATTCAGAACTCCACATTGAGCTTGAAACTGAAAACCCTTTTTATCTAAGTGACTTAAAGAGATTAAATTTCTTTTAATGTTAGGCACATGTCTCACATCAGTTAAGTAAATTTGCTTAACATTGTGATCTATTAGTTTAACCTTTCAAATTCTTAGAATATCACAGGTTGTATCATTGCCCATCAACACTTTTCCTTCAGATAATTATTGATAGTCTATGAACCAATCCCTATGGGAAGTCATATGAAATATATAACTTGAGTCTAATATCCAATTATTGGAGTTTCTAGAATGGTTAAGGCCTCTATATCATTTGCTTCAGCTAGATTATTACAAGGGGCAAAGTTATTAGGCTGATATGTAGATGGTAAACCATTTAGTCTTTGCCAACAGAACCTCTTGGTGTGACCTCTCTTACCATAGTGATAGCAAATCATATCCTTTTTGGACTTACCTTGTTCAGTTTGTGTGTTATGACTACTATTATTACTATTATCATTTTGCTGACCATTTTTACCTTTTAATTTACCAGAATTAGATTTAGATTTCTTCCCTTTAAGAAACAACCCTTCACCAGATTGTGATTTAGACTTGTTTTCAACTTTAAACTCAAGCTCTTTCATCCTAAGGGAAGAAATTATATCAGTCACAGTTATTGACTCCCTACCATATTTTAAGGCTTCATTTAAACCCTTATATTTGTCAAGAAGTGAATTTATCAGAATTATAGTCTGGTCTTTATAAGGTATAGAAATATCAGCACAGTCTAGATCTATGATTATTCTTTGAAAATCATCATAGTTCTCATCAACACCTTTCTGTGGATTCATTTTAAAACTAAAAAGTTGTTCATTCAAATATGCCTCTCTGGCAATATTTGAAGTTACAAACAACTCATCAAGTTTAGTCATTAAGGATACAGCATCATCACATCCTTTAACTCTTCTTAAAATATTATCCGATAGATCCAGTACTATAGTTGAAAAAGCAAGATCCATTATCTCATCTCTTTCATCTATTGTCATACCTATAGGTAGAGAATCTCTACCATTTAAGGCTCAATGACACTTTATTTGAGTTAAGACAGCTTTAAGTTTCTGTTTCCAAATATAGTAGTCACCTTTCCCATCAAATTTCTCTAAAGACACTTTAGTAATTGACATATTCTAAAGATTTACTTATAGAGACAGAGAAGAGAGCAAAGATGATTACTAAGATATCTAATCTGAAACCTAATCACGAAAATTACCCTAGTTTAACTTCTAACAAGAACATCAAACAGAGTAAGCACAGAAAAGTGACTTAGGCAACCAGAACATGCAAGAACAATAACAGATAACACATATCTTGCATCAATCCAGACTAGATATAGAAAGTATACAGAATAAGGATTTAGTTTCGAAATTTACCAAATCACCCATTGACTGGGGCCTTCTTTTAAGAGTGTATAAACAAAATTAAAGGAAGAGACAGTCAGAGATTACCTTTCTTGAAATGTTATTCAAGAAAAAATTCCACGGAAGAGGATTAAGGTTCAGGGAAATCCAAATCCATGAAACAAGACGTCGGCGATATCAGCGTCAACGCAACGGAAGTCACAAAAAATAAGAAAAAGATTCAGTATCACAGGAAAAACACTTAAATCAAGAAAGCAAGACTTAAGAAACAAACAACGAACAGATCAGTTATCAAATCGAGCAAACAATCAATTTAATCAATAAATCAGTTCGATTAACCCTAGATCATATGAACCTACAAGAGATCTAAAGGCTTGGATACCAAATGATATGATTTAAACCTTATTTACTGATTCAAGTTGAGTTTAATACTGATTTTCGATTCTTGTTAACAGAAGATAATGTGCATAAAAGAAAATAACACACACAAGATTTATAGAGGTCTCCTGAGGGGTTTTACGCCCTCAGACTAATCCTCTTGGCAGGGAGCAGCTTTTATTATCAATCTTGGCACTCAAGGCCCCAAAAGTGTATAGATCAAGCGTTCTCAAGCAATCAAACAGCCAACAACGCAGATAGAGAAGTGATTTGAAATCTGAAATCCTAACCAGGAGATATATGAGTGATACAGCAACCTTTACCCTTCAAAGAACAACACCTCGACGATAACTTCACCTTAAAACTCGATCTCCTTCAAAAAACCTTCGCAAAATCACCGAAGAGAAACACCAGAGAGGAAGCAAGACTCGAAGAGAAAAGTGAATCGCAAGGGATAATTACAGGAAGTGGCAGAGTAATGTATTGAATACAACAACCAGAAAAACTGAGGGTTTATATATCTAGGGTTAGGCTGAAATGTTGCGTTTATTGGTGTGGCAATCAATGGGCTTGAGACTGGGCTTGTGCGGTGTTAAGGCCACCACCACTAACACTCTCTGACCCGCCGAAAAACGGATGGTGAAGCACCAACCCCTTGACCGTCAACTCGACCCGACTTACACCACCGCAGACCCGTTTGATAACTTTGTTACCGCCGGCGCTGCTTCCCATGAGAAAACAATTCATCAAATCGACGAATTTATTCAACCAATCATCCTCTAATTTTGCTCCGAGGAACTCTAGCGCCTCCAAAGCATCGTCGTACGCTTCCTGGAGGCGGTGCTCCGGCGAGCGGCTGTAATCAACGGAGACGACGACGGCCTTGACCCAGTGAGAAATCGCCACACAAAAGTCGTGGTTACCCTTTGAGTCGGCGGTGGTGAAGATGAAGCCACCGTCGTGGTAGTAGACAACAACCGGAAGCCAGCGGTGGTCACCAGAGTTTGAATTGAGTAGGTGGTGTGGCAGATAGACACGGAGACACGTGGTGTTGGATGGGTTGACCTGAATGTCTTTGGTTAGGACCGGCAAAGTCGGGTCAGAGTTTGCCGGTACGGTCGGAGGTTGGAGGAGGCGCGTGAAGGTACCGTCGCCGTTTGAAACGACGTAGTTTCGGTAGTTAGGGGTAGAAGTAGTTGGGTTTTCCGGCATTGCAATGTATTTTCTTACAGTTGGATTTGTCGTTTTTGATATTTTGTGTTTGTAGAAAATCTTATCATGTTTTTAAGGTCACAAAATTTATGAGTAGTTGCATTATAGCTCATTCAATCGTTTTCTCATTTACTGCATTGTGTTTCCGAACGGAAAAAGAGGTGTTACAACACGTCATTTATTTGTTATATTTGTAAAACTGGAGTGAAACATGTTGTAGAAATAAATTATATGTTTATAGATGTAAAATTAGAAATATTATTTATGTAATGTTGATCTCTTATGAGGTAGAAAGAATAAAGTAATTGATAAAAAAATATGATTTTAGTTTTAGAAATATTTTGTTTAATGTTTTAACTGAAGAGAAATTTTAGCTTGGAAAAAGTGTGAAGATAGTTTGTAGAAAACGGTTTTTGGAGTGAAGACAATTAACTTTTATTATATAATGGTGATTCGGAAATATCTTTTTATTAGTTTTAGCTTTTATGCATGCGAGTTTTTAAACAGATATATAATGAGTTGGTGAAAATTTGGTTCCCTCAAATTTACTAGCACCAAATTTCCACGTATAACTCTTTTCACCTAATTTCCATCGAATAGACTGATGGGAAATTTATATAAAGAAGTCGGTTTCTCATATCACCAAACATACCCTCCATTGATCATATCATATATCTGTCCATATCACTATTTTATTTTATTTAAGTTTATTAATTTTTTGGAGGGATATGTGATATGTGTCAATTTCTCCTTTAAATACTAGAAAGAACCTGATCCTTCCTATAAATTCCCTGAATAAGCATACTTATTGCAAAATAGTACATTTTACCTGCAACTTTTCACTCTAAACATTTGGCTCCCTAAATTTACTAGCAATAACAAGGTGAAAATTTCACTCAAACTTTATTGTTAAGGTTATAACTGCCTTGGAATTGCATACAAATGCAAACCATGATCCATATAAAGAGTAAACATGGTCCTATATTTAGCTTCTTTCCCTTCATCCACCATCTTAAATTTGAACCAAAACAAAAGGCTAGCCGCCAATATCTTCATTTGCGTGTATGCAAACTCCTTGCCTAGGCAAATCCTAGGGCCACCCTAAAACAAGACCAAACCAACCGTTAACTAACCCGAATCAAGCAACCGAAACTAAAAAACCCGAAAAAACATGCTCCCGACCTGAAATGCAGTGAATTTGAAAGGACTTTCGGGTTGAAACACTCCATTTTCGAGCCACCGATCGGGTCGAAACTCCAATGCATCTTCTCCCCAGATAAATTCCATCCTTCCCATTGCATAAGCCATATAGTTTAAGCCATCTCCTTTTTTCACTGTCAAGCCATTCGGGAGAATGTCGTCTTCTTCTGCACTTTTTCCGTCCTGCATTACATATATCAGTGTGATGTTATTAGGCTATGTTCTTTTTAACTTATTTTCCATTTTTGTTCAGCTTAATTCAGTACTTATTCAATAAGTTTCAATTTAGTTCTAATAAATTCAGTTCAGGACTCATTTAATATTTTAGTTCATGTTACTATTTATTCAATAAGTTTCAGTTTAGTTCAGCACTTAGGCCCAGTTCTTTTGGACTGAACGAAACGAATAAAATTGAACTAAACTTAATGGTGGTAGAATGAAACTTATTGACTAACAAAACTAATATATCAAATTAGTGAAAATTTAATGACCTCGATTCTTATTAAAAATTTATTTAAGTTTAATGAATTGAAGACAACATATTCAAAGTTTAATGAAAACTTATGAGTTTGAATTGAACTGAAACTTAATGAATATGAATTGAATTTAACTTAGTTTAACTGAACTGAATTGAATGAAAAATAAGTTGAAAAGAACAAGGCCTTATTCAATAAGTTCAATTCAATTATGCCGCTATTCGTCCGGGCGAAAAGATTAGACCCTGATCATTAATACTCATTTAATCTGTGTGGTTAAGTACCAATCAGAATCGTCTTAGCAGTCTTTAACAAAGTATAAGATGTTAAATTTTTTGCGTTTATGAGTAATAGAAAAAAGGTATGGACGACTTATACCACCGGAACAGCAGGAAATAGCCGAAGAGTCTCGGTAAGAGCAGCATGAAGGTACTGCATTTTGTCCAGTGATTCCTCAGTGAGCGAATCCGAGAATTCGACTTCAGATTCGGTTCCTTTAGCCCGAGTTACTTCCCTCACTTCAAACGCAACCTTCTCTTGAAGAATCGGATACTTACAGAGCATATAAAAGAACCAAGTTAGTGTATTTGCAGATGTATCTCTCCCAGCAATGATAAAATTCAGAGTAATATCTCTCAAATATCTATCAGTCATGTTTTCCGGGTCCTTTTCGCTCTCCATCAGAAACCTCGACAATATATCGCCTTTCGATAGTTCTTCGTTTTCGATTTGATCCCTTCTGTGTTGAATTAAGTTGTAGATGAAATTGTCTATAGTTTGGATGTTCTTTTTGAGGGTAGCTTCTGAGCCAATGTTGAGGAATCTTTTGAGTTTCCATAGAAGATCAACGTATCTCCAGTATACAAGTACGTTTGAATCGTCGAATGCTTTGGCGAAACGGCTGCTGAAATCGTCTGAGCCTGATAGAGAATTCAGATCAAACCCGAACCCCACTTTGAATATTGAATCCAACGTCGATTTCATCAGCAAATCCTGGCAAAATTTTTAAAAAAAAATTCAGCAAAAAAACCCAACATTTTTTGGTTTTGTTCTTTTCAACTTACTTTATAAACTTAATGAATTTAAATTGATCAAATGTATAAATGCCCCTTAACTTGTCACTTTTAGCAGAATGCCCCCTTCAACTTATAAAAGGACTTATTACTCAATCAGCTTGGTAAAAATGAACCACTTAGCCCCCGCTTCCGCCTCCACCCTCTAATGTCACGTGTCAAAATATGATTGGTGTAACGTTTCAAATGTGTCAATTTCAACCAGAGTTTAGCACGTGACATTGAGGGAGAAAATCAGTTCACTTTTACCAACATGAAAAGAATAATATGCCCTTTTCTAACTTGAGGGGTATCAGGTGAAAAGTACTAACTTAAGGGGCATTAATACATTTGTCCATTTAAATTTGCATCAAACTGATTAAAAGTTACTCAAATTTAAATTTATTAAAAATCAATGAAATTAATTTGAAACTTACTTGAATAATAGATTATAAGTTGAAAAATAACGGTATGTACAAGATGAAGGCAAATGTTTCAAAACCATCACCAACCTGCAAATCAATCATCTGCAATTCTGCAGAAGCAGCAACAGCAACTTTAGCAACTAATTTAGAAGCATTAGCTCGAAAAACATCGGAACTAAAATCTCTGAGAACTTTAGTAGAGAATTCATAGCTCGCAAGCTTCCTCTGATGACGCCATTTATCTCCATCGACTGCGAAAATTCCGTCGCCAAAGAGATCTCTCATAATCTCATAGTTATAAGGCCCCTGAAATAACAGTGAAATTGTTGCAAACTTCAGGGGAAAATCAAAGAGTAAGGGTGTTGCTATTTACAGTCCGAAATTACTTGTTATAATCTGTACGGAAGACAATATTACCTATCTATAATAATTCTTAATTTCATCAACTTTCACCATTCAATCTCAAATTCAATCAACATTCACTCAAAACACCACAAAACTAAAAATCAATTATATAAAAAAAAAGTTAAAAATAAAAAATATAAACAGTGATAAGACGTTTGACCAAAACTCATCCACCATTAGGGAGGTGTTTGGCCAAAATCCTCCACCTATGCGGGGGCGTTTTTCTCGTACGCCCTCGCCAAATTTTTTCAATTTCAACGGAAATTCATGTTTTATACCGATAATTTCTGACTATAAATAGCAACACAGAAGAATAGAAATGGGATGCAAACCTTGCCGTAGTTATGGAAATTGGTTTTCAAGATATATTCGACTACGAGTGGATCAACGGTGTAGATTTCGCTGTGGCTCGGGGCGATCGTACGGTAGGTATTGTGTTTGTGAGCAAGAGATGTTGAGTAATCAAAGAGTGTGTTGAAGTGAATTAGTTGGTTTAGTATTGGACCGGCAACTGGAGGCCGTTGGTCTTTTAGAGTTGTTTCCTTAATGTAAAAGAGTAAGTACTTTAATGCAAAAGGAATCAGAAACAAAAGAAATAGTCCAATTAAGGAAAGAACAGCAAAACATCCCAACAGAAGAAGGTTTATTGCAGAAGAAAAGAGAACATCACCCATTGGCTTTTGTTAGTTTCAAATAATCATTTGGGTGTTGTTTCAACAGAGAATTTATGAGTCCAACAATTGCAGAGGATTTAGATGAAACTGATATACTCTTTGTTTTTGACGCTATTGTTTTGTTTTTTCATGAGACAACATTGGGTCACCGTGACATCAACCATACAATACAAACATAATAAATTTGGTTTCAACTATTAAATGGCCAGCGGCGTATGGATGCTCTTCCGCATAAACTTCAGAGATTACAACGAGATATTGTGAGAAAAAAAAGAAGATAAAGATTGGTTGCCTTGAATTTGAGGTATCGAAAATAACCTCAGAATTTAACGACAATATCCTATAATGAAGCAAAGATGTTAGTACGTGTAATGTATAGTAAGCATTCTATCTTGACTTTTTTTAGATAGCTCCATAAAATTGAAAATGTTCACTTCAACCTCTTGAAATTGGTAATTTATACTTCAACTCTTCGGTGACATGCATCCTTTTATAATTTATTTGACTTATGCTCAATGGCGGAGTCAGGATCCAACTTTCGGTACCAATTGACCTTTGATCAAATGGTATACCTTCCAAAATATTGGTGGGAGGTCTTGGGTCAAGGATTTACTAATTATTAAAAAAAGATCCAACTTTCGGTGAGGCAGCTGGTTAAATGAAAAATATCATGATAAAGTAGGTTTTTTTGGCAAAAATTTATGTTTAAAAACATATTGTATTAGCTGCTCATTTTTTGAAAAAGTTAACTAGTAATTCTATTAAAATTCGCCATCATGTTATACGAGATCGCTTTATTTTCGACTTCATATGTGCGATTGATGAATATATTACCATACCACCAAATTGCAAAATCTATATATAGAAATCTTCTTTGTTTTTCCATGTATTTGATGTTACACGTTAAACCATGTGAATATTTTAAATAATTTGCTTTATTTGATCATGATGCAAATTATATACTTTTATGTTAGTATTTAAATATAATTAAATTATAGAAACATATTTTAGTTTTAACCGTGAAACAAGAATATTTGTAATTCCCTGAATACTTTCTATAACTATTTTCAAGTTACTTAATTTTTATGTTTTAAAATATTCTTACTGTTAATTATAATAGTTATAAGTATTATAATCGAAATTTGAAATTTAATTTAATTTACTTGATTTGTACGTAAGGCTTTTTTTGTAATAATTTGTAAGTAAGGTTATAAGAGAGGAAGATTTAATATAAAACAATTTAAATTTACAGTAGTAAAAGAAAGAATTAACATCAAAAATCACCTCAAAAACATTTTTAAGATTTCAAATCTCTCAAAAACACCTCACCGTTGTCAAAACAGGATTTAGCTGCTAACACTGTCAAAGCTGCTAACGTGGCAAAGATATAATTGGAAAGCCTCATTTTTCAATTCAATTACCCGTTTTCACTCACCCTATCCGTTTACCCTAACCCGTTTTCATCACCATCAACTGCAACATTCCTAACCCTAATACCCTCCTCTATCGACATTGTTGACTCCGCCGCCGACCGAAACCGCCGGCTACCACCGAAGCAGCCGTTCAAGCCCACTGCCTCCAAAAGTTGAAAACCATCACAAATCAAAAGAAAAACACACGAAATTCAGCCCGAATCGGTTAAATTTCGTCGGAGATCGCCGGTGAGATCATAGGATTCACACCGGCCGCCGCTTCTCCTCTTCCTCGATGAAATCTCGCCCTTCCTCTCAACAGATCTGCGACGGAGGAAACGCCGACAGATGTTGGTGGTTCCAGATCTGAGGTTTGGTGTTTTCAAACGACGCGATTTCCTCCGACAATTTCGTCGTCTCCCCTTCCTGTCTCCGGCGGTTTGTGATTTCAGATCTGAGGTTTGCTCTGCGGTTTCCTTGATTTCTCCGGCGGTTTTGTCGTCTCCCCCTTCCTGTCTCGATTTCTCCGGCGGATCTGATTCGAATCGGGATCTGGAGACATGTTTTTCGTCGAAAATGGACGGCCTTCGTGGATCTGGTTTCGAGTTAAACGGCGCCGGCGGTTTTACATTTTTCTCGCCAAAACGACGCGAATTTCCGGCGGGACTCTGAGATTCCAAATCTGATGTTAGCTCTGGTGGTTTCTTCTACTTGATGGCTGATTTTCTGGGGAAAAGGGGAGGAGAGGGTATTTTCTTGCATTTTCC
>CAOJBJ011040885.1:0-18976 GCA_948291685.1 Euphorbia celastroides | reverse complement strand
AGGAGATGTGTGCTGAAGTGAATGCATTTTGTGCAAAGTATGATATTCCCATCATCGATATGGAAGAAAGTAGAAGATTGGGAAGTAGATTGAGGCGACATACTAATGCAAGTAACATCGTAACCAACTATCATTTCTTTTGCGTTCAGATTTTTTGTGAGGTAATTACTCATGACACTATTTTTTTCATTTTAAATAATAACTTTTTTGTGTGTTGTTAATTTTTTTGTGTTGTTTATTCATTAGGTGGTTGATAGGTTAAGACAAGAGATGGATAATCGGTTTCCTGATGCAAGCACTGAATTACTTTCTTGTATTTCATGTCTTAGTCCAAGATCATCGTTCTCTTCCTTTGATGTAGATAAGTTAGTTCGTCTGGCTCATCTTTATCTCGAGGATTTTACTTCGACTGATTTGTCCTTCATTCGACAAGAACTTACAACATATGTTAAAGATGTGAGGCAAGATGTGTCATTTAGGGGAATTGATGATTTGGGAATTCTTGGAAAGCAAATGGTTCAAAATATGAAGCACAAAGTTTTCCCATTAGTGTTTCGGTTGATTGAATTAGCCTTAGTGCTTCCGGTCGCGACGACCTCAGTTGAGCGAGTTTTCTTGCCGATGAATGTGATGAAGACAAGATTACGCAACAAAATGGGGGATGAATGGATGAATGACAGCTTGGTTGTTTACATCGAGAAAGACATATTTTCTACCGTTGAAGACAAAACTATTTTACAGCGCTTTCAAAATATAGACAATCGACGTCATCAACTATCGCAACGCTCGTGATCTCTGAGTTTTACGAATTTGACATTGAAAATAATGAAATTTGTGATTTCAATTGATTGAATGAATGTTTTAGTTATTTGGTAACAATTTATATGTTGATCAGAAAATTTGATCGGAATTTTTTACCGGCGGTAGACAGTGACCGACTAGACTGTCGCTCCCCCTTCCCCAAATTTCTGGATCCGCCACTGATGGGAGTATGTGAGAAACATGAAAAGACGGCTAACGTGGCTAATTCAATGCTTTCTATATAATTGATTTACATCAAAAGAAAACCAATGGTAGATCAAAAGTGGGCCAGGCACAAGAGACTCAAAAAGAAATACCAAAAACACAAAATACCCATCAAAGACAATGGGGTGGAGCCAAATTCAAATGCACACACTAAAGTTTTCTTTACTAGAAAGACCCAATGAAGAAAAAAGCTAGTGGGGAAAAGCAAAAAAGAAAAATAATAGAGGGATGTGTATCAATCCTTGCTGTGTTTGCTTCTACTCTTGACTACATTTAAAATCATTACTAAGGTCTACCATATGTAGGTCCATTTTCCACATGGGGAGTCGATATTGTTCAACTGGAATTTCTATATTCATCATTGTTAGCTGATACGATATGCAAAGCTATCAAAGGCGTATCATTGAGCATCTTGTTCACATGTATAATTATAGTATACTTGAACACTTAAAATCATTACGCCCAACAAATGTATATCTTGAGCATTTGATGAAATTCATAGAGTTACTATATAGTCACAGTTTTAACTTGGTACCTTTAGTCTCTTGCAAAACAGTATCACAGGTTTCTCTCTTATTAGAGGTGTGGAATTCAGTATCCAACAGTTGCTGCTTCGAGGAAATTTTTGTCAATGAAGATGTTTCAGATCTGAGCTGCATTATTCACCAAGACCGAGCTTAGTTATCTTCTGCAGATTGTAGGAAAATATTCAATTTCTGATGTAGTGTGGAACAAAAAAAGCTTCTGCTTCCTCCATAAGGAAATTAGAAGGCTATTCCTGAAGAATTTCAAGTGTTTTCTGATGAGACACCAAAAGGGTAACAAAGTAATTACCATATTGGACTGATATGCACAGTCAACCAACACAAGCACCAGAAAACTCCGCTTGCAGGAGCTAAATGGCTCACTTAACTGTTGCATTAAGCTCATAGAGACAAGATGCACTTAAGGAATGATGCAAAATATTAAACAAACTAAACTTAAAGACTTAAGGTGGCAATATATTTCCTCATTTTCCATATTCTTGACAATCCATTCGTCCAAGGTCTCCAATTGTCAATGATACTAAGGCCCTGTTCTTTTCAACTTAATTTTCATTCAGTTCAGTCCCATTCAATTCAGTTCAATTCAGTTCAGACTCATTAAGTTTCATTTCAGTTCAATTCGGTTCAGATTCATTAAGTTTTCATTAAATTTTAAGTATCTTGCATTCAATTCATTTAACTTTAATAAATTCTTGATAAGAATATAACTTCTTAAATTTCGAATGATTTGAATCTAATATTTAATATCATTAAGTTGCAATAAGTTTCATTAAGGTTACATTAAGTTATGGGTCAATAAGTTACGTTCTGCCACCATTAAATTTCAGTTCAGTTCAATTAAGTTTCATTCAGTCCAGTTCAGTCCCATTCAGTCCAAAAGAACAGGGCCTAAGAGCAAAACAGTCAAATAATGCACATATGAAGAAAATAAACAAGTGACAAAAAAAATTGATACCTTGGTCACAGTTTCCAAAAATATGGCAGGGCAAACAGGAAGTGGTTTTCGCACTGATAGACACTTACACTCAGCTATCAACCATTAAAAAAAAGTAACAGACAAACCAAATATTGTAATAGAACAAAATTAGGAGAAAGACACCAATATTGATACTCACGTCAGCAATTTAATATGCATCTACAGGCATCTTATCTATATAAACACAGGTATGTACATTGAATGAGAGAAAAAAACACCTTCCTGAAATTCCATTTGAGTAATTTCCACTGCTGTCGTTCCCCTGGCTGTTAATATCTTCAGCAACTTCTTTTCCTAGCATAACTATTTTTTCAACCGTCCTTCCGGGTTTTAAAGCTACCAGCTTGTTTAAAAAGTTCACCTGCATTAACATGATGGATATGACATTCAAAACAACAACATCAGTAAACAACTTTAGGATATGGATTTTAGAAATGCAACTACTCACTGTTTATCTTTCTTGTTTGGGATAAAACAAAAGAGTATTCGATTACCAACAGCCAGGTTTTTTGTCATTTAACGGGAACTTTCATAAATGAAGAACACAAAGCTCCTCATATTCCTGGCTTCCTCTCTGATAAGAACTGGGGTGCAAGGAGTTTTTTATCTGGAACAACAGGGCGTGTTTCCATGGTCAGAAGAAAGCGACAATAATCATCTTATTAACATAATACGCCACAAAAAGACACATGTTAATAGTCAAAACAACCAAAAGTCATTTTATTTATAGTTTAGAAAATGTGATTTCAAGAGGTACATCAGAATTGATAATGAAGGCCTTAAAGAAACTGCATCAGGTAAATCCAATACATTTCTGATGAGGGAAGAGGTCAAAACTGAATTCCAAACTATATGAGCTCGATCTATTGAGCATATTTATCTCAATCAAACAGATTTGCTGCTGGAATATGAACCTTGGTTCCATCCTTACTTTAAAAGGCATCAGCTACTTGATGCAGTAATTCGTGCCTGCTTTTTTTCTGTGGAGTTCTGCAAAGTAAACCAATCACTTGAACCTAGAAACAGAAGTGAATCTGTTACTCAATGCATAAAACAAATAATGATTTAGCGTCTAAACAGAAAAGGGAATCATGTAGACCTTAGAGAACACACTTGTGCTGAGCATTTTTTTCATAAGATGAGATGAGACAAAGACTGTCTTACGCTGAAAAGATATCTACAAATCCATTTCTAAAGCCCACATTCAGCTTTAATTAGGAAAGAGAAAGGCATAAAAAAAATGCACATTGCTATCTTCTGTTTTAATATCAGTTTCTCATATTTGCAGGTTCATCTAATAAAGAAAGCATTGCTGTCAGGAGAGCTTCAGCTGGAAATCCAAATGTCTAGGTGCCTCATTTAGAAAGACATGAGAATCTCACTGCAAAAGGGCCGGCCCTGCAACTGCGGGAGATGCATCCTCAAGTTAATGGCCCTGTTAAAAGTAATGGAGTAAAGGAACTCGGAGATCCCAATTCTCATAGTTTGGTGGTTGTTCCACAACATGAACTCAATAAGATCCCTTCATGACTTCAATGATTTGACAAAGGGAGAAGAAAATGTCCAAATAGCTTGGCTGAATGAGATAAACAATGAGTGTCCGCCATCTTTTTACTACATATCCGAAAACCTGATTTATCAAAATGCTAATGTCAAGTTTTCACTTTCTCAAATTAAGGCTGAAGATTGTTGTCCTACTTGTGTTGGTGATTGTTTATCCTCAACTTCAGTATGTGTCTGTGCTTCTGAGACTGTGGAACTGTATTATCGATCACTTACAAGAAATATTACTTGTGCTAGGTGTCTTGATGCAAATCTGATTGAGATACCTGTTAAAATTGAGACTTCAGACGACCATTATTATCAGGTATGAGTTCCCTGATTCTTTTGATTCTACTTATTGACCATCAATAATGAACTAATGGTAATCACTATGTTTCATCTATGTAGGTTGCCTTCTTCACAACACGAGATGTTGATGTCTTGGAAGAGTTAACTTGGGTAAGGAGTAGCACATATCTTAGACACCCTTTTGCTCTCCTTAGAGTTTTAGTGATCCTATTAAGTTTGGAGCAATCTTATATGGATGGTTATAATTCCTCGAAATCTTATTACTTTCAGCTAAAATTGCATGTTTAACTTGTTGAAACACAATTTTATGGGGTACCAACAAATGTTACTTCTGTCAGAATTGGCATTAGTGCCCGCTTTCCATCCATTAGACATATCCTGTTTCCAGATCTTCTCATATATGTGCAAGATTATTTATGCTGCACTTCTGGTGCCTGCATAAGACAACGTTCATCTGAACCTGTGCAATAAAATGTGATTGATAGTGTTTTGCACTAACGTAGTAATTTGAATGGTATGTGCTTGACTTCTTGTGTTCAGTAGCCTGTTTTAAGCTTAGAGGGATTTACTTATAAGTCAGATGGGTGGCATTATATTCAGGTTCTTTAAGCTAGATGATTCAAATATATAATGAATGTTTATATATTCTTTAAATACTTGAAATACTTTTATAAGTGATATTGAATCATAAAATTTTCAAAGCAATTGAATTTAATTGCATCACTTCAATTTCTACTGAATTATGTACTTGTGATCCTGATTATTGAATGCAGGTGTATTCAATTTCAACATTTTAATTGTAGGTTAAGATAGTTATGCATGTCATAATGATTGGATCACATGTTGAACATGTCTTTAGCTGTAGCTTTTCTAATATAGTAAGGATGCATTTTTTTTTAATTATTAATACTTCATTGTCTTCAGGACTATGGTATAGACTTTGATGAAAATGATCAACCAATTGAGGTCTTCCGGTGTTTATGTGGCAGCAAGTTCTGCAGAAATATGAAACGATCAAATAGTAAGTCATTTACCTAATCTTCTCAAATGATAAGTTTGAATTATTCTGCAAGTCTGTGAACTGCAATGAATACTGCAGACTTTGTCAGCAATTCTCCCATAAGTTCTGTGAACTTTGTCGGTTTCGAGACCTCAAATTATGTCTAGTAGGTTTGAGATTGCAATGCCAAATTGATTGCAAGTTTTGGGATGGCAACCTCTTCTGGAGTGTTAGAGTGTCAGCGTAACTCGTCTGCCATGTAATTGGATACGAATTGTGCAGTTGAAAGGTCTCAAAAGAAATTGTTATTGTGAAAAGTGTACCCTTTCCTATCAACTCTTTTGTTACTTGTTTGTCTTTTCCGTGTTTCTAGTTCACTTGAATTCAGTTTCTTAGCCTTGTGTTCTGCTCGTTTCTGATCATCGTCTTCCTCTTTGCAGGGTCGAAGTCTCTATCAAGATAACCAGATGCAGAGGATGTGGGTTCATCATCTTTTTGTTTATGCAGTAGTTGAAGCTGATTTTGCTGATGGGTCTACTGGCTACTAACTGGTGTACATAAGGTTAATATCATAGAGCAATGAGCTAATCCATAGTATTCTTGCCCAATTAGACGGTCTTATTTTGTATATAGTGGCATGCTTTTGATCCTAAAGTCTCGTAGACAAACCGGCTTCTTAGGGATTGGATTTTTTTCCCCCTTTTCTGAGATTTTGTATGTATTGAGCTATTATCACCAAGAATCAAGGGTTAGTTAGGGGCTGACGCCCCATTATGCATCTTCTTTATAGCGTCTTCATGAAGAATTCTATTCTAATCCGGTTTGAAGGAATTCAAGTCATGTACGATGTTACAATTCTTCGTTCAAAAATGAATATAAATTATTGAAAATCTTAGTTCTAAACAAGGGCGAGATGTTTCAGTTTCTCTAACAACCGTGCTTATTTTTTCATTGGCAATATGTATCTGCATCGGGCGTATTGATACACATTTACAGGTCTTGTTTCAGTGACATCTTTGGATGCATATTGCCCCTGTTCTTACCAATGTCTTAAATATATACATTCAAGTGGAGGCAATCAAACCTTACAAAACATATTTGTATCTACAGATTGTAATCATTTCCTGTTGTGCGGCCTCGAAAGTTCTTCATGCTCACACTCTGCAGGAAATACAGGGCGAATCCCGCCTGGATTGCGAATCCCGAAAAACTGAAGGTTTCTGCAACCTTTGGAATCAGTCGGACCAACAAATATGCAAAATATTTAAACAATACTGCAAACAATCACTTGCTGGCTTCAATATTTAGGTGAATCAAAAGTACCTGATACACATATCGCATATAGGCATGGAGGTTTGGGTACTAGAGCAGCTTCTTCTTTGTGCATTTGAACAGAACTGGATTAGAGTGGTGAACAAGCAAATGTCTGCTTCATGACTCTGAGCAAACCCGCATCTACAACACATTTAAAACTTCACTTCAGCTTTTTACATGAATCATAATTCAATGCAAATTGCTGATTTAAACTACATGAACTATATCTAATGTCATGTGATCATTGTCCATTATCTTTTTCTGGTTGCCAATGGTTTGAGTTAATAAATGGTGACGACGACAGATTTTTCCAAGAAATTGCCCAACCAAAGGAAACATACTAAAAATAAAGTGAGAAAAAGTGTTTCCAAACAGTAAAATTGTGAAAGAAATCATAATGGTGGAATGAATAATCAATGAAAGTGTACAGAAAGTGGTATATAATCAAATAAGTTTGAAGTTGACCCACATAAGACTCAGTAAGGCATCAACAAATAAAGCAGTACCGAATTCTTCAATTTTTGAATGGATTCTGGCAATTCTCTCAAACTAATAAAAGCTGCATCAAGCACCTTTAAAGATTCTGAATTCCTGAAATCCTCTGGCAGCTCATTTTGACGGTCAGGACACAAACACTAAATCAAAATACAAAGCTGCAACACCAATTTTCACCAACTCTATGTCAAAAAGATAAGAGATCATAATGAAAGATTCAAATCAAGTTCAACATCCAGATCCTTGTCACAATCTAAACGTGTTCTCTTTTTGTGATTTTTGTTACGGAAAAGTGGATGAACACCGCACTTGATTATCTTTCCGCGTCCAAATCTGGTCAAGAATGATTCAAACGAGGCTTCTTTTACAAATTTGCAGTTGAACTCACGATTCCATAGAAACACATAATATTCTTCTTCCACCGATTCAGGAAAATCACAAATCACTTCCTTGTAAAAATAATCACGACGACACTGTGTTCCCGAAATTTTTAAGATTGCCTTAAGATTGGAAGGTTCGGGACAGCCAAAACTACATTTTGACCGTATAACCAAACAGAAAATGAAACTAGTCGAAGGCCCAGGGGTCTCAAGATTTAAGGACACAGAAGAACCACAATCATTATGATACATCATCCACTCTGGCATTTCACTTCCAGTAACCCGTAAATCATGATCCTGGACGAAATACACGGGAGCATTTGAAAGTAAAACCTTTGTCAAGAATCAAAAAGAACTTTGTAAACTGCAAAATTGTAAGATTAAAACCTTTTTTGGCCGATAACACACTTTCCGAAAAAATTGGTTCACTATCGATGATGGCACCGGATTTATTAGAGATATGCATTTTGACGCATCCAATGCCTTGAGGTTGGAAGGAAGAGCCGGTATAAATCGAAGCTCCTTGCAGCCTTTCAAGTTGAGATTTATCAAATTCTTCATATTCTAATGGACTGTGGCAATGCCCTTAAACCGCTGTAAGCTGCATTCAGCTCCATCAAAGATTCCAAATTCTCGAAATCCTCTGGCAATTCCAGAAGATTGATACAATGATGCAAACTAATTTGCTCAAGGGATGATAAGCTGGAAATACTACTTGGCAAGCTCTCGAGCCTCTCACACCATCCCAGAAATAATTGTTTTAAAAGAGTGAGACGCCTGATCGTTGAGGGCAACCGCCTTAATCCGCTTCCTTCTAATTTCAAAGTTGTAATGCTACGTGGAAGCTCGGGAAGCTGAGAAAGACTTCTGCAGTTTCCAACACATAAAATGGTAAGCTTGTTCAGGTTCTCAAGGGATGACCCGACTTCAACCAAATTCTTGCACCCCCTCAAATCTAGGTATTCAAGGTTAGGAGCCAAAGCCAAATCCGAAATTCTAACTAGGTTGTTACAGTTTTCAAGCACAACACGTTTCAGATTCCGAAGAGGCTGTAATGAGAAGAAATATAATGAATTAGATATGACTCCTGGAAGCTCAGATTCTTTATAAAATATGCTAATTTTGAAGAAGAAAACATATATGCACTTGTACCTTAGTCCAAATTATTTCCTCGAGTTTTGAAAATTTCATCACAAGATCAACTAGTTTCTCTGCAATATAGTTAGATGGCAAATAATTTAGTGGGTAATAATCCCACTTCAGATACATAATGTTGTTTGGAAAAAATTTAAGGCCCTCTGGACAGTTAATTTTTGGGTTCACCAAGTACAGGTATCTAAGGTTATGCATACGAATGAAGGCTTCACTGATGATATGTATTTCACGATGAGAACGTAACTCAATGGCTTCCACATTTTCAGTCTCCTATCGGAAAACAATGTACATATTAAAAGCTAGTAAATACAAATATCTTAGACACACATAAAAAATCTCTAAACTCGGAAAAGAGCTTACCGTGTTATTTGTCAAAGCATCTTTAACGTCGTCATCTTTTCACATACGTCCTCTATCATCTTTTAGAAGACATTTATCAATAAGTCGATCTATTCCGATGCTCGCATGGAAACCAAAGCATTCCAGCATACGTTCCAAGAAATCTCTAGCACGTCCTTTGAAAAAGCATACAATATCGAGAAAAATATCCTTTCCTTCCCTATCAAGCCCATCAAAGCTTATTCTCAGAATTTTTCGAATTTCCTGTGGACTGATACATTTAACTCTTTTTAGTGTTGCTTCCGAAAACCTTAAATCTCTATGCTTAAGTTCAGAGCCCAAAACAACAAGAGCTAGTGGAACACCATGGGAATATCGTACTAACTCATTTGATCTCTCTGTGTACCCTTGTTGGGTTTGATTTTGGCCAAAAGCACGCCAGCATAAGAGCCGAAGCGCTTCGTCATATTTTAATTGTTTAGCTTCGTATATACTGCTCTCCAAATTCATGTTTCTTAGTACTTGAGAATCCCGACTTGTCACGATGATTCTACTTCCTGGACAAAAGGAATGACGAGAATGTAAACCTCAACTTTCTAGCAAAGAGTTCAATTGCATACAAGTATGCACATCATCTAAAACGAGAAAAACTTTCGTTTGCTTGAGTCTTTTTTGGACTAAAAATGCTGATTCGCTGCTTATAATTCTATCCTCCAATAGCTTCTGGATAATTTCATTGCTTAATTTTGTTTCTCCATCTCTGCGTCATGGATTCATGTATTTTCTCGAGTTCTTCCAAGCACCATTCTGAATGCGGGTAGGTTTGTGAGAATATGACAATGGACAAAGCCGATCGCTCTATTATTTGGAAGAGATTCTCAGTGATATTTGTGCCTCTCTCAAGCTCATTGTCTATGAAAGCATCAATTTGCTTGGATTTGAGAGCAGGGTAGAGATGGCTGAGGAAACCACATATTTGCTTGAATACTTCATATTTGCCTAGATTTCTTGAAGAAGCCATTTGATGATGGCCACAGAAACAAACAACCAAACTGAAGAAAGAGAAGGAAGAAGAACTATTTTCACTTTAAGGGTCTGCTTGGTTTCGAAGGAAACGAACGTGCTTGGATAGGTGGGAATTCTATTTTTCAAGGGAAACAATTGCGAACTATCCATATTTATTTATTGTCATTTACAATAAATCATATTTTAGAATTATATTTATAATGGTTTTTTAAATTATCTAGGAAGGATTTTTTTTAACTGCATTCAAAGTTATTGATTTAAGTTGCTTAAATGGTTGATTTAGACTGCAGTAAAAAAAATTTACTCTTGAGCTTTTTAAAAGACATGTTTACCTATGAGAAAACTTCGGCTTAATTGATGAAGTAACTAATTGTCAACTAATATATTTTTTAAAAATACTTTGATAAACTTTGAATGTTACTCATATTGATTGAAAGCTCTCCCACTTTGGCTTCAGAATCTTTTAGTTTTTCTCTAGTCTCAAGAAGTTCCTTTTCTCGCCTCAAATATTAGATCTATTAAAGTAAATGAATGGTTTCTTATAACTAATACGGGAAAAATAAATTAAGCTCATAATTGAGATTATATAGCTCATATATGTATACAATATGACTTCAAGTTACCCAATTAGTTTCTGCTCCTTTGGTACTCTAGCCATTTTTATCTGAATGGTGACTGTGCTTGTACTACTCAATTGCATCACAAGGATCCCCATTCATCTCCTGTTGGTAAGGAATAAAAAAAGACAAGCACAAAAGTGAAAAAGTATACTTCTCATTTACAAAACTCATATAAAATTATATTTAGGAACGAAATTGAAATAAATACGACACCTTTGTAGGTGTAAACTTTGATTTGCATTACATGGTGGCACTGCTAGTCAACTTAATGCATTTTGTCAACGTGAAATTAACAAATTAGTTGGCTTGTGGGGGAGGTGGCAATAGTTATTTCATAGCAAAAGTCATCAACTTGGCACGCAGACTCCACATGGAGGGGGACCAAAATGAATGGACAAAACTTGAAAATAATTACTCACATACACTAGTCATTCACTGATACAAAATTTTATAACTATATCGATATTAAGTTTACATGAAAATCAAATAAGTTGGGCACATATAAGAAGTTTTAAGGAAATACTTTTCAAACCAATCATATACACATTTTTAGCTATTTCCTATTTAGAATATAACAATAAGCAGTTAATAAAAATTGATTTTTGACGTTGTTATGAAAATTTGATTACTTGTGATAGTAGTTTCTTTTGAAAATGACAAACAATCGTATTAGTTTTTCTAGGTACACATAATATGTGAAAAAAGGGAATGTTATAGATAAAACGTTGATTTTTATAATATAGGTCCGCCCAGTTGGCACGTTGATTTTTTTGTTTATAATAAAACGTTGATTTAATTAAATGAATTCACCTATTCATTCCTCACCAATAACAAGATTGTGTCATATAGGCAGTGTAACAGAACCACTGTTCATTTGCTAATATTTTCATGCTTATTTCATTCTTCACTTCTGATGCAGTGAAAATGAATAAGATGAAAAACGAAATAAATTTCAAGCTAGACAATTAAACTGAATAACTGACAATTGGTGAAATAAGTCGTCAAAATTTTATTCAATCAAAACTAGCTAACTATCACATCAAAGGTCTATATATATAGGCACGATTCAAAACAAGTAATAATCCTAAATAAACTAAACTACCTAAATAAATAAAATATTCTACCTAATAATAAGAAGATTAAGGGGATGTTTCTCTTGGTTTTTGGATTATAGCTTATTAGATTATAATTTATTTTTTTTAAAAGCTTGGATGTGGAGCTTTTGACTTTTTTACTTATGAGCTCCTTATAAGCTAAAAACCAAGGAAACAGAAACACTCTAATAAGCTAAAAACAGATTATAAGCAATAAGCTATGGGGGTGTTTCTCTTAAATCATGGATTATAGCTTATTGCTATAATTTGCTTATAATCTGGCTAACAACTGGTGTACATAAGGTTAATATTGTAGAGCAATACGGTAATCCGTATTTTTCTTGCCCCACAAAAACGGTCTTATTTTGTATATAGTGGCATGCTTTTGATCTTGAAGCTTCCTAGACAAACCGGCTTCTTTCTTTTGAGATTTTGTATGTATTGAGCTGCTATCACTAAGCATCATGGGTTACTCGGTTATGCATCTTCTTTTGTATATAGTGGCATGCTTTATGATGTCTTCACGCAGAAATTTACGCCATATTCATTGTATAGAATGAATTAAATTGCTGTAAATTCTAAGGGCGAAATGATTTTCTCATGGGAAATGGACGAGCCAACATGTTGCTCGCCTGCCTATTTTCTGTGCATTTGCACCGAGTGTAGCATAGATACTCTAGTATTGATAAATATTTACAGGTCTAATTTTATAGAGTGATGAGTTCTTTTCTGCTCTTAGTTGTTATATTTGAATTTAGTGGCATCTTTGGATGCATATCGCCCTTGTTCTTAACAAATGTCTTCATATTATACATTCAAATGGAGGCAGTCAAACCTCACAAAACATTCTGTTGCATAGTTGTATCTACAGATTGTTACGGTTTCCTGTTGTGCAGCCTAGAAAGTGCTTCATGCTCGCATCCAGTAGGAAATACAGGGCGAATCCCGCCAGGATTGAGAGGAAAAGGTATTCTGTTGTAACCATCCATAATCGCCAAAAAATTGCAGGTTTCTGCAACCTTTGGAATCTGTTGGACCAAGAAAGAAGACAACATTTAAAGTTTTAAACAATAATGCAAACAGCCACTTGCTAGCTTCAGTATTTGGCTGAATGCAAAGTACCTGGTATATGTCTTGCATATAGGCAGGGAGGTACGGGTACTCGAGCAACTTCTTCTTGGTGCACTTCAACAGAACATGATCGAACCGGATCGAAGTGGTGAACTAGCAAATGTCTGCAAGTGTGATTGTGTCTCCACACAAGTAACGGGAATTAGCCAAGTGATTATCTATCATGTCTAGTGTGTTGGATAGATCGTTTACTGCTTTATCATATGCTTCTTGACTCTGAGCAAACCCACACCTGCAGCACAAATTTAAAAACTTCACTTCAGCTCTTTATACAATTCATAATTCAATGCAATTCGCTGATTTGAACAACATTACCTATATCTAATGTCATGTGATCATTGAAGTAATTTTTAATTGGCGCCTGAAAACATGGTTGCCGCCGCCTATGCTATTTTGGTTCTGCAACTCCTGTTCAACCTACATTTTCCGCATCGTTGCACTTATTCTTAAAGTTATAACTTAAAAACGTTGTGCATTTGTGCTCTGTCACTGGTGATTTTAAAATGCTCTGTAGTCCGCTCCTATTACATTACTCATTAGGTTGGAACAAATTGAGCAAATGTTGCAAAACACACATTTTAGGGGTGCGATGAATTAGAGGTCACATTTGCAATTAATGAAAGCTCAAATGTCACTAAAAACGAAAAGAAGTACAACGTGATTGATAAATCTGGTATGCAACGGTAACAAAAAGTACGAGCTTTTTAAAGAAAGCCATACACAGTATAGGAACCATAGAACCTTCTTCCATGGTGAGACAGGGTCTAGTTTAAGCAATATAAAAAGGCAGTAAACATCATTTAGCTTCAAAAAGTATAGATGAGTGAACCATAGAATGCACAAAATTCAGCTAACAAACAACTTTTCTACTGATAATCAGATAACCCACAAGCTAGACATCTCCAACTTGTTTATTCGATATTCATATTAATTTCATATACACTGCCGTAGTTGCTAAGATCAAGATAGTATTACTTCAGTATTTGTTTTTCCCCGTTTTGCCATACCCTAACATCTATATATAATAGTACTACCAAATCCTCCCTCTGCCAATATTTGAAGAAACCTGAATCTGCCAGGCATTAGTACTAAGGGCACGTTTGGTTCGTGGAATAGAGAAAAAATGAATGAAAAAGTTACGAACATAGGCGAGTGCTCATGGTCGGATGGAATAGCTATTCCACAAATCTTATACACTTCATGGAAATACAAGGGTTAAAGGAGTAGCTATTTCATCTGGAGACGGTCACCCTACCAATCTCATCCATTTTCCATTCATTTTTTCTCTATTCCGCGGAATAGGTATTCCGTGAACCAAACATGCCCTAAGATCATTGTTCTGGGGGTTTAAGTTTCTTGCAAAATTCCTTAAAGCCTTCTTAGGTGAGCCACTCTTCTGTCATCTGCAGTTTAAACAAAGTAAAACTCAATATAGAACATATCATCCACTCCACACCAAATAAACCAATCAACGGGTAAAAAAGCCTACAAAGGGAATTCCTCCATGACGAACTCTTTAGGTGCATTGCGCACGAACATATCATATGAGAACAAATTACCACTAGGAATTTTAAGTGCAATCAATTTGACATACGAGTTTTATAAGTCCACAAAAGAAATTGAAAGTAGAATATTTTTTTTCCTCCATCTAAGAGTCCAAACTAAAAACTAGAATTTTAGATTCTTCTAACCTCCTGACTTCATGATCCCACAGTAAATGATGAAAGAGAAACAAAAGAAAAAACGTTCACATATACAGGGAACTTCTAAAGGGTGGGAAGAGTATGGTTTCAGCCCCCATTCATTGCCTAATGGTCTTAGCAAGTGCACTAGATCTCACAAGTGTCATTTCTACGAGGAGCAAAGGAAAGTATTAGTTTTATAGCTCATCCAGTAGGTAAGGTTGCCAGTGGTTTGAGTTAATAAATGGTGACAACGAGGGATAAAATTTTCCAAGAAATTGCCCAATCAAAGGAAACACACTACGATAAAGTGAGAAAAAAAGTTTCCAAACAGTAAAAATGTGAAAGAAATCATAACGGCGGAGTGAATATTCAATGAAATTGTACCTATAATGATACAAAATTACTGCCACGTCGGCATGAGGGGGCTGTTGGGTACATTTTTGCCAAGTTTGGGGAGTTAGCGGGTCTTTTTGCCAAGTTCAGGGGTTGGCGGGACAAAACGAGAGTTTAAGAGGGCAAAAGATAAATCGTGCCAAGTTTAGAGAGCTAAGCATGCATTAGGCCAATTAAATAAGGTTAAAGTTGACCCACACAAGACATAATAGGGCATCAACAAACAAAGTTGTAAGGATTCAATCCTTACCTTTAGGTCAAAGAGGCCCGTAAATACAAAATTGCAACACCACTTTCACCAACCTTATGTCAAAAAGATAAGAGATCATAATGGATGATTCAAATCAAGTTCAACATCCAGATCCTTGTCACAATCCAAACGTGTTCTCTTTTTGTGATTTTGGTTACGGAAAATTGGATGAACACCGCACTTGATTATCTTCCTGCGCCTGCTTACGGTCAAGGTTGATCGGAACGATACTTCTTTTACAAATTTGCAGTCAAACTCACAATTCCATAGATACACATTATATTCTTCTTCCACCAATTCCCCAAAATGATACATCCCGTCCTCCTTGTAAAAATAATCATGACAACACTCTCTTTCCGAAATTTTTAAGATTGCCTCAAGATCGTTATAATCAAAACAACCAAAAAAACATTCTGACCACATAACCAAACAGAAAATGAAACTCGTTGAAATCCCAGGGGTGTCCAGATACAAGGACACAGAAGAGCCGCAATCATTACGATACATCATCCACTCTGGCATTTCGCTTCCAGTAATCCGTAAACGATGGACCTGGACGAAATACAAAGAAACATTTGCAAATAAAACCTTTGTCAAGAATCAAAAAGAACTTGTACAATGCAAGATTGTAAGATTAAAACCTTTGTTGGCTGATAATGCGCTTCCCAAAAAATATTGGTTTGCTATCGATGATGACACCGAATTTATTAGAGATATGCATTTACAGGCATCCAATATTTCGAGGTTGGAAGGAAGAGCCGGTATAAATTGAAGCTCCTTACAGCCTGCCAAGTTGAGCTTTATCAAATTCTTCAGATTTCCAATGGACTTTGGCAATGCCCTTAAACCGCTGTAACATGCATCCAGCTCCGTCAAGGATTCCAAATTCCCAAAATCCTCTGGCAATTCCAGAAGATTAATACAACGATGCAAACTAATATACACAAGGGATGATAAGCTGGAAATGTTACTTGGCAAGCTCTCGAGCTTCTTACACCATTCCAAACATAGTTCTTTTAAATGAGTGAGACTCCCGATCGTTAAGGGCAACTGCCTTAATCCGCTTCCTTCTAGTTTCAAGTCTGTAATGCTACGTGGAAGCTTGGGAAGATGAAAAAGACTTCTGCAGCATCTAACATCTAAAAAGGTAAGCTTGATCAGGTTCTCAAGGGATGACCCGACTTCAACCAAATTCTCACACCACGTCAAATCTAGCGCTTCAAGGTTAGGAGCCAAAGACAAATCCGAAATTCTAACTAGGTTGGTACTGTGATGCAGGGAAACACGCTTCAGATTCCAAAGAGGCTGTAATGAGAAGAAAAATAATGAATTAGATATGACTCCTGGAAGCTCATATTCTTTATAAAATATGCTAATGTCGAAGAAGAAAACATGTACCTTAGTCCAAATTATTTCCTTGAGTTTTGAAAGACCAATCACAAGCTCAACAAGTTTGTCTGCATTATAGTTAGATGGCAAATAATTTAGTGGGTAAAAAACCCACTTCAGATACATAATGTTGTTTGGAAAAAATTTAAGGCCCTCTGGACAGTTAATTTTTTGGTTCACCAAACACATGTATCTAAGGTTACGCATACGAATGAAGGCTTCACTGATGATATCTATTTCATCTTCACAATGACGAAGTAACTGAATAGCTTCCACATCTTCAGTCCCCTACCGAAAAACAATATACATATTAAAAGCTAGTAAATACAAGTATTTTAGATACGTATAAAAAATCTCAAAATTTGGAAAAATGCTTACCGTATTGTTTGTCAAAGCATCTTTAACGTCGTCATATTTCCACAGCCTACTTTGTTGTCCTTTGCTTTCTTTCTCCTCGGCAACAATCTCGCGTCCCATTTGCTCAAGCAAGTCATGCATCGTAATGCATCCGTTATTATCTTTTAGAAGAGATTTATCAATAAGTCGATCTATTCCGATGCTTGCATGGAAACCAAAGCATTCCAGCATATATTCCAAGAAATTTCTCTCAAATCTTTTCAAAAAGCATACAATACAACATAACACAACATTACCCCAATGCCAAACAAGGCTCCCGCGCAAGCGGGGTCTGGGGGGTCGGGTGTACGCTGCCTTACCCCTGAGCTAGCAGAGAAGTTGTTTCCAATTGATCCAGAAGTGGAGATGCAACAGTTATCCGTGACTTCACAATAAAAGAAGTTCGGATAGTTTAATGAGCCATTTTGCTTTAGTCCATTATAATCCAAATCCAAAGAATGGAGAATCTTTGGCCCATCGAAACAACGGACATACAATATCGAGAAAAATATCCTTTTCTTCCCTATCAAGCCCATCAAAGCTTATTCTCAAAAAATTTCGAATTTCCTGTGGACTGATACATTTAATCTTTTCCAATGTTTCTTCCCATAACCTTAAATCTTTGTGCTTAAGTTCAGAGCCCAAAACAACAAGAGCTAGTGGGACACCATGGGAATATCGTACTAACTCATTCGACATCTCTATGTACCCTTTTTGGGGTTGATTATGGCCAAATGCATGCCAGCATAAGAGCTGAAGTGCTTCGTCATTTTCTAATTGTTTAGCTTCGTATATACCACTCTCCAATTGCATATTTCTTAGTACTTGAGAATACCAACTTGTCACGATGATTCTACTTCCTGGACAAAAGGAATCACGAGAATGTAAACCACAACTTTCTAGCAAAGAGTTCAATTATGCACATCATCTAAAACGAGAAAAACTTTGCTATATGTAAGCCCACTAATCGATTTCTAGCCGACCTAAGACACTTTATTTTAGTAACCAAATCATACAAGTAAACTAAGAATTCATCTACTGAGCAACCCAAACCCATCCACTCAGTAAACTGATAAGAATGAATACATGTAAAAGTGGAATCAAAAGAGAAACTGAAATATTTTACTAGATTAAATCAATAGTAGCAGGAATTACAACCTAAATTAAAAGTAAAAGACTAAGAACAATATACCCACAAACTAAAACAAAAACCCAGAGCAACCTAAGCTCCCACAGAGTTATGCCCCTAATCAACCCGAGGTTGAGACCCCAAAATGCTAAATGCCAAAAAGTTGCCTTTTACTCTAGCTCAGACTCTTTATATAAGCCACTAACAAACCTAAATATATTATTATTCTTCCCTTATACTCTAAACATCTCTAACATAAACAGAGATGTAAAACCACATAGGCTCTGTTTTTTTGGACTGAATGGCCAGCAGCAAAACTGAATTGAACTGAATGGAATGGAACTGAAACTTACTGAATAAGTATTTGAAATGAACCAAAAATTATTGAATAAAAACTGAACTGAAACTTATTGAATAAGTACTGAACTGAATGGTACTATACTGAATTGAACTAAATGGAAAATAAGTTGAAAAGAACAGAGCCATAATGGTGCAGGACAATGAAACGTATCTGCCTCCCTAAAAAGCTGCAACTTTAGGATATATGTTTAACAGATTTCTAATGTTCTAATATAAAATTATAATAAAATGACGACCATAAAGCCCATTTCAAGTCTTTCTACATGTTTACTACAATACAACTAAACATTCATATCAAGCAATCCCTGGTATGCAAGCAATACAAAATCCAAACGAAATATTAGAATTTTACCCTATCATTTTGGTCCTTTTCAGCAGGTTGACTCATGTAATTTAGTGCCATCATAAACCCAGATTTCATC